>CM033626.1:37873639-37986139 GCA_019453435.1 Rhinogobius similis
GAGGGGGGAGGAGGGGGGAGGAGAGGGGGAGAGGGAGAGGAGAGAGGAGGGAGAGGAGAGACAGAAGAGAGAGAGAGAGGAGAGGGGGAGGAGGGAGAGAGGGAGAGGTGGAGGAGAGAGGAGGGAGAGGAGAGAGGAGAGAGGAGAGGGGGAGAGGGGGAGGAGGAGAGAGGAGAAGGAGAGAGGAGAGACAGAAGGGAGAGAGAGGTGAGGGAGAGGAGGAGATAGGGAGGGAGAAAGAAAGAGGGGAAGGAGGAAGGAGGAGAGAGGAGAGACAGAAGGGAGAGAGAGGAGAGAGGGAGGAGGAGAGAGGGGGAGGAGGAGATAGGAAGGGAGAAAGAAAGAGGGGGAGGAGGGAGGAGGAGAGAGGGGGAGGAGAGACAGAAGGGAGAGAGAGGAGAGGGGGAGGAGGGAGGAGAGACAGAAGGGAGAGAGAGGAGAGGGGGA
Source organism: Rhinogobius similis (assembly GCA_019453435.1). Lineage (NCBI taxonomy): Eukaryota > Metazoa > Chordata > Actinopteri > Gobiiformes > Gobiidae > Rhinogobius > Rhinogobius similis. The sequence continues at coordinate 37,874,087 of CM033626.1, forward strand.
GGAGGAGAGAGGGGGAGGAGGAGATAGGAAGGGAGAAAGAAAGAGGGGGTGGAGGGAGGAGGAGAGAGGGGGAGGAGAAAGGAGAGACAGAAGGGAGAGAGAGAGAGAAGGGAGGAAGAGGAGAGGGAGCATGAGAGGGAGATGAGAGGAGGAGGAGAGGAGAGAGAGGAAAAGGGGGAGAAGAGAGAGAGGGGGGAGAAGAGAGAGGGATAACAGAGAAGGAGAAGAAAAGGAGAGGGTGAAGAGGAGAGAAAGAGAAAAGGGAGGAGAGGGAGAGAATTATGTTAAAAACATACTTCATTTCTTGATTGAAATTGAATGATAGCTGTGAACAAAATAAATGAACAGAAGTTACGAAAATCATATTCATATTAGGAACATTATAAAAATGTATTCTTCAATCTTTAAAACGTTTGTGAAACTTACCTTGTTACTCTTTCTATAAAACAGTTTAAATTAAAATGTAAATATTTACCTAATTTTAAGTTTAAAAGTTAACATAAATGTGCCTTTGTTTTACATTTGTTTAAAGCAAATAAAGTTTAAAGCTGAGTTGAGGCTCTTTTCATGTTGGACCAGCGTTCATCAGAACAGACTCGAGGCAACAGGAAACTACTTCCTGTTTGTCCTCAGCTTTTTCTGCATGTATTTCCTTCTGCAAAGACTCTCTCTTTATGTCATACTTTGGCTTTGGATGATGTTAGACGACTTGGAGGTTTTTTGCGCAGCATCAAGGAACAGGAAACAGCTGATGCTAACACGCTTTGCTAGCTTTGTTTTGCTAAGTGGGCTCCACACATACGTTAGCATCATAGAACTATAATTAAACCTGGAAGATGAATCCAAAATGGCGCCCTGTTCCTCCCTGTGGCCTGAGCTCATTGGTTCATGACCCCAAAAAAGTTCTTTACTTCCGCATTTACTTCCTGATACGGAGGCGGCCATCTTTGCTTTAGGGCGACAATCCCCCATGATGCTTTGAGCGACGTGAACGACCAGCAGCTGCAAGTTTTTGTGTTAGCGTTAGCTTGTGTGATTGTAATTGTGTTCTTCATGTTAGACACACGTGAAGCGTCTGAAATGAAATAAAATACAACTTACAGGTGTCTCTAGTCGAGCCTTTTCCACGAGCTTCTGTTTGTATCGTCCGACGCTCGTTCACGTGACTCGCACATGTTTGTGTGACGTCACTTCAGATAAAAACTGTAATGTCGGTGATTTTAGAAACGGTAGAAAAGAACATTTCCTTCTATTTTATTTAAATACCGATAATAATTCAGTCCTGTCTGTGATTATAATGTGCAATGATAGAAAAAGGCTGGTTCCAAGAGGCTGCAGTACCTCACACGACCACTAATCAACCTGGGACACAGACAGAGGGGGCGTGGCTTATCCAGTTCATTTAATACGTCCATGTTTAGCATCAGTGGACTTATGTTTTATCACAAGTCGAGCGTTTGGTGAGAAATCGTCCTCTTGAGTTTCTTTCTGTTTTTGCGTCGGGTTCGTCCTGAGCGTCTCTGGTGCGTCGTCTGTGGAGCTCATAAAGCCCATCGACTGATCACACATTTCTCTGGTTTATTCATCTGTCTGACAATCACAGCCATCAAAATCATTCAGTGTGGACAGGATACATCCCAGACTCTTTTTAAAGTTTTTTTTTTGTTGTTCTTCTTTGTGATATTGGAAACAGCACTGGGGATACGCCGGAAACAAACTAAACAAACATTGTAAACAAACTAAATCAATTGTTTTAAGAAAAAGCCTTCATTTTTAAAAGTCTGTAAATAAAAACATTGTAAATCCAGAACGGAGGCAAAAGTGAAGTGCAGCATAATGTGATTTCACTGGAAAAACTGGAATTAACCTCCTAATACTCACAAAATATGAAAATTCGAGATGATTTAGTGTCAGTAAAAGCCTCAGACACATTTGAGTGACATCAGAGCTGCTTAAACACATTTATTATTGTATTTTATATTATGGTTTTGGAAAAAATACTCAGAGAAATGTTGAGCCCACAATCATTTTTCATTTTATCTAGAGATATATTAGATACTATTCCATAAATTAGATTATTTTGAAGATAAAATACAATTTTATGGCTAGAAAATTGTCCCGTTTACACTGCAAAAATGAATTTCTAGATGAGTTAAATGTCTTGATTTCAGGATTTTAATCTGAATATCAGACGTTTTGACTCGTTAAGATCAGTGGAGACGATTTATTTGATGGAACTATATTATTTGACTTGTTTCAAACCGTTTCTGACTTGTTTCAACACATTATTTCTTATTTCAATCCAAATTATCTTCCTGCAGCAAAAAATGTAAATCTGTAAAGTTTAAAATGGCTTGAATTGATCATTTTTATCTGGATTTGAGAAGTTTTGACTCGATGAGATTTAATTGCTGATGTGATGCAGGATATTTCACTGTTTTCAAAGTATTTCTGGCTGATGATGATCATAATTTTGCTTAAAATAAGAAAATACATTTGTCAGTCGAGCAAGTAAAATGATCTTAAGTGACAGATAATTTGGATTGAAATAAGAAATAATGTGTTGAAACAAGTCAGAAACGGTTTGAAACAAGTCAAATAATCTAGTTCCATCAAATAAAAAGTCTTAACTCATCTTAACGAGTCAAAACGTCTGAAATTCAGATTAATATCCTCAAATCAAGACGTTTTAACTTCATTTTTTGCAGTGTAGAAAATCAAACTAACTTAGAGTTTTACCCTGGACATTAAAATGTGTTGCTTTTTTCCAACAAAAAACACTTCAAACCAGTAGAATTTAGATCTAATGTGAGACAATCATTCAAACATTTACAGTCGACTTCACTTTGCCTCCATTCAAGATGTTTTTTTTACATCACATTTTCTATATTTTCTATAAACGTAGTGAACATGATCATAGTTTAGATTTTACTAAACATTTTGCCTCTTTGTCCCACTTTAACAGTTTGTGTAAAGTGTATAATGTCACTTCCTGTTGAACATGACACAAATATGACACAGTTAGAGGTAATTCCACAACTGTTACCGTAGCAACCAGACTGTAAACAAGGGGCATAACCCACACAAATGACACAATAGTTTTTTAGTGATTTGACAAAAAATAATTCACCTTTACTTTCTTGAATGATGGTTTAAACTGTGAGAAAAATATGTTTATTATTCAAAACTTCTTCACAAACTGCAACTTCACAGACGTAAAACTGTGCCAGATATTTACCACAGGTGCCCTCCCAGCAAACTAAGTCATAATTAGAACGTCATGAGAAGCGCCTGGATTATGTCTCGTTTATTGGTAGATGAACTGCACAGGGCTCTGTCGAGTTTGTGCAGATGTCGATGGGTGAACGCCGTGTCCCACGGCTGTGATTCAGGTGGAGTTGTCTCATTTCCCGCAGCTGACGGTGACTGTGAACTAACCGTAAAGTTTGATGGTCTCAGCCTTGAGTCTGAGCGTCACTTCCAGGTATTATCCCCCACCAGACCAAACAGACCAGACCAGACCGGAGCAGACCAGACCAGAGAGACCAGAGCAGACCAGACCAGACCAAACAGACCAGACCAGGCCAGACCAGAGCAAACAGACCAGACCAGACCGGAGCAGACCAGAGAGACCATACCAGAGAGACCAGACCAGAGCAGACCAGACCAGACCAGACAGACCTGACCAGAGCAGACCAGACCAGACCAGACCAGAGCAGACCAGACCAGACCAGACCAAACAGATCAGACCAGACCAAACAGACCAGAGCAGAGGAGACCAGACCAGAGAGACCAGACCAGAGCAGACCAGACCAGACCAGACCAGACCAGAGAGACCAGACCAGACCAGAGCAGACCAGACCAGACCAGAGCGACCAGACCAGACCAGAGAGACCAGACCAGACCAGACCAGAGCAGACCAAACAGACCAGAGCAGAGGAGACCAGACCAGAGAGACCAGACCAGACCAGACCAGAGCAGACCAGACCAGAGAGACCAGACCAGACCAAACAGACCAGACCAGACCAGACCAGACCAGACCAGAGAGACCAGACCAGACCAAACAGACCAGACCAGACCAGACCAGAGCAAACAGACCAGACCAGACCAGAGAGACCAGACCAGACCAGAGAGACCAGACCAGACCAAACAGACCAGACCAGACCAGAGAGACCAGACCAGACAGACCTGAGCAGACCAGACCAAACAGACCAGACCAGACCAGACCAAACAGACATGAGCAAACCAGACCAGACCAGACCAGAGAGACCAGACCAAACAGACCAGAGCAGAGCAGACCAGAGCAGAGCAGACCAGAGCAGAGCAGACCAGAGCAGAGCAGACCAGAGCAGAGCAGACCAGAGAGACCAGACCAGACAGACCTAGCAGACCAGACCAAACAGACCAGAGCAGACCAGACCAGACAGACCTAGCAGACCAGACCAAACAGACCAGAGCAGACCAGACCAGACCAGATCAGACCAGACAGACCAGATCAGACCAGACCAGACCAGATCAGACCAGACAGACCTGAGCAGACCAGACCAGACAGACCTGAGCAGACCAGACCAAACAGACCAGAGCAGACCAGACCAGACAATCCCGGTGGCGTTGTTGGGTTTTGTTTAAAGGTCCCATATTCTGCTCTTTTCCCCTTCACACAGTCTATTCTCAGGGCTTTGTTGATACATTTTCTCGTTGTGCAATATCCATAACATAACAGTTTCCAAAAAACACCCATTTCTTGGACTGGCCCCCCTCCTGCAAAAGCAAACGGCTCACTCTGAGATCCGATCTTAGTGAGGAGCCCCCGTCTGCTGCTCAGCCGAGGGGGACGGAAAAGACAGTTCTCTAGTGAAAACATGAGGGAATCAATCAAAAAACCACTTTGGGCACAACATACGAGGCCCAAATAGCACTGGAGGAAGGTTAAAACCTCTGAAAAGTCCATTTTGCAGGATATGGGACCTTTAACTTTCATTTACAGCTAAAGTATGTGTCAAAACGCTACATAAACAACTAATCAATTAATCGAAGGAATAATCACTAATCGATCACAGAAATAATCATCAGTTGCAGCCCTACACTGCAAAAAATTAATTTCTAGATGAGTTAAACGTCTTGATTTGAGGATATTAATCTGAATTTCAGACGTTTTGACTCGTTAAGATGAGTTAAGACTTTTTATTTGATGGAACTAGATTATTTGACTTGTTTCAAACCGTTTCTGACTTGTTTCAACACATTATTTCTTATTTCAATCCAAATTATCTGTCACTGGGTTAAGATCATTTTACTTGTCCCACTGACAAATGTATTTTCTTATTTTAAGCAAAATTATGATCATCATCAGCCAGAAATACTTTGAAAACAGTGAAATATCCTGCATCACATCAGCAATTAAATCTCATCGAGTCAAAACTTCTCAAATCCAGATAAAAATGATCAATTCAAGCCATTTTAAACTTTACAGATTTACATTTTTTGCTGCAGGAAGATAATTTGGATTGAAATAAGAAATAATGTGTTGAAACAAGTCAGAAACGGTTTGAAACAAGTCAAATAATCTAGTTCCAGCACATAAATAATCTCCACTGATCTTAATGAGTCAAAACGTCTGAAATCCAGATTAATATCCTCAAATCAAGACGTTTTAACTCATCTAGAAGTTCTTCTTAGCTGTGTAGTATCATTGTCTTAGTGTCTGATGGTGTTATACCTGCAGGCACGATGACCCTCTTCTCTTCCGTGCTGCCCCCTGGTGGAGAGCTTGTGTTGGGGTTCGCTGTGCTCTGAGTGTTCTGGGGGCTGTAGGGCTGGTACTGCATGGACCTGCCCCCCGGAGGAGAACCGGAGCTGGGGTACGTCATTGTGGACCTGCCCCCCGGAGGAGAGCCGGAGCTGGGGTACGCTATGGTGTTTCTGCCCCCGTGAGGAGAGCCGGAGCTGGGGTACGACATGCTGGCTCGTCCCCCGGGAGGAGACCTGCTGGTGGGGGTGGAGCTCTGGGGGCTGTAGGGCTGGTAGGACATGGAGCCATCGCTGCTGATGTGTCTGGAACGTTTGGTGACGCTGCAGTCCACCGGAGACTCACGGCTGCAAACACAGACGTCTGTTAGAGGTGTCGCCCCACTTTTACTCTTATACTTTTCTCTTTTTTATGAGGATTTCGTATGTGCACTGCAAAACATTAATTTCTAGATGAGTTAAAATGTCTTGATTTCAGGATATTAATCTCAATTTCAGACATTTTGACTCGTTAAGATCAGTCTTTTTGACTCGATCCTGAAATCAAGACGTTTTAACTCATCTAGAAATTCATTTTTTGCAGTGCAGGGTTTAGGTCGACGGCTGACGGGGAAAAACAGAGGACTCTCCCAGGCCTCGACTTCTCTACAGGGCCTTAGCAACAAATTCTGGGGCCCAGGTACAATTCTTCTCAGTGGGCCCCTAATACATCATCTTGTATATTTATTTATGCCAGCAAATGCAGTTATCATTTGGGCTGTCAAAGTTAACTCATGCGATTAAGAATAGAAAAAAAAAAAAATGCTAATAAAAAGCAATTAAATCTCATCGAGTCAAAACTTCTCAAATCCAGATAAAAATGATCAATTCAAGCCATTTAAAACTTTACAGATTTTTACTTTACTTTACTTTACAGACTGGCATGGATGTATTAAATGAACTGGATAAGCCACGCCCCCTCTGTCTGTGTCCCAGATTGATTAGTGGTCGTGTGAGGTACTGCAGCCTCTTGGAACCAGCCTTTTTCTAAAATGTCACATTATAATTGCAGACAGTACTGAATTATTATCGGTATTTAAATAAAATAGAAGGAAATGTTCTTTTCTACCGTTTATAAAATCACAGAAATTACCGTTTTTATATGAAGTGACGTCACACAAACATGTGTGAGTCACGTGAACGAGCGTCGGACGATACAAACAGAAGCTCGTGGAAAAGGCTCGACTAGAGACACCTGTAAGTTGTATTTTATTTCATTTCAGACGCTTCACGTGTGTCTAACATGAAGAACACAATTACAATCACACAAGCTAACGCTAACACAAAAACTTGCAGCTGCTGGTCGTTCATGTCGCTCAAAGCATCATGGGGGATTGTGGTCATGTGGTGCCCCTAAAGCAAAGATGGCCGCCTCCATATCAGGAAGTAAAGCAAAGATGGCCGCCTCCGTATCAGGAGGTAAATGCGGAAGTAAGACATTTTTTGGGGTCATGCACCAATGAGCTCAGGCCACAGGGAGGAACAGGGCGCCATTTTGGATTCATCTTCCAGGTTTTATTATAGTTCTATGGCTGCTGGCCTGTGTGTGGCCAGTATGCCATTTTGTGCCTCTGTGTTTGTCAGGGCAGCAGTGGCAGCGCCTGTGTTCTGTGTGTTTTGTTTCGTTTAGTATGTCATGTCTCTATTTATTTTGTCACCCGATTCTGTTTATGGGCCTTTGTTTTGTTAGGCCTGTGTGACCCGTGCATTTTGGGCCTGACATATCGTCTGTATTTTGTTTTAGTTCTGTTACTTTACCCTTACACCCCTGTTCATTAAATTGCATCTTTATTTAAACCCTTTTCCCATCTTTGGTGTGTTGTTACTTCCCCTACCCTAGCAGAGCTGGGTTGTAACACTCATCTAGAAATTCATTTTTGCAGTGTGCACAAAGACTAACCCATGACAAGTTACTCCCGACCGAGATCCCGTAAGTGTCGCCCTGAATCCGTTTTTACTCGTGGAGTCATTTCCCCAAACGCAGGAAGAACACGTCGTGCGCAGGTGAAGAGTAAAGTCTGACGAACGTGCACCAAACATCTGAACATTCCTCTCGGTGCTTCATCTGGGCTTCTCCACGATCTGTGCCAGCGCCGAGCGTGAACCCGTGAGTCACCCGAGTTTGTCACGGAACAATGCGCTCAGCCCCGTTTGTTTCTGACACGTTTCCTTCACTTTGATGTAAAAATGGAATGCCCTCCGCTCGTACGACAACTGCCTTTACTTGACTGCACTGCAAAGATGAACTTCTAGATGAGTTAAAACGTCTTGATTTGAGGATTTTAATCTGAATTTCAGACGTTTTGACTCGTTAAGATCAGTGGAGATTATTTATTTGATGGAACTAGATTATTTGACTTGTTTCAAACCGTTTCTGACTTCTTTCAACACATTATTTCTTATTTCAATCCAAATTATCTTCCTGCACAGAAAAAAAATGTAAATCTGTAAAGTTTAAAATGGCTTGAATTGATCATTTTTATCTGGATTTGAGAAGTTTTGACTCGATGAGATTTAATTGCTGATGTGATGCAGGATATTTCACTGTTTTCAAAGTATTTCTGGCTGATGATGATCATAATTTTGCTTAAAATAAGAAAATACATTTGTCAGTCGGGCAAGTAAAATGATCTTAACCCAGTGACAGATAATTTGGACTGAAATAAGAAATAATGTGTTGAAACAAGTCAGAAACGGTTTGAAACAAGTCAAATAATCTAGTTCCATCAAATAAAAAGTCTTAACTCATCTTAACGAGTCAAAACGTCTGAAATTCAGATTAAAATCCTCAAATCAAGACGTTTAACTCATCTAGAAAACCAGGTACAGACCCTTTAAGTCTATCATTTATTATTATATTCTGGACAATAATGCACCAAAAACACAGCAGGCTGCTACAGTTTGACAATGAAATGGGTTTTGTTTCATCAAGTGCCACAAATCGTACAGTTTTAAGTGAACTTTAGAAGCTAGAGGTTGAAGTTAGACATCGACAGTTATCAAAAGTGATGAACATATAAACGACAACCTGTGTCTGCACTGTCTACAAACTACAACATTTTCTTTGGAATTCGCTTTCCCAAACAAATGAATGTGATGGAATCTGAACGCGTTCTTTTTTCCTCCAACCCAGTTCTGCCAAGACTCAAAGCCCGAAACTTAAGGCGAGACACTGCAGGCAATTTTTTATTTTTTTTTGTTTTGTTTTTTGGTCAGTTTGCTCTCTCAACATATCGACTTTTATGTGGAAACAACATCGATTTCTCTGGGACATTGTAACTTCAAAGGTCGTTTCTTAAAATGCATTTTTGTCCCTCGAGACATAAAGATCAGCCTTAAAGTAGATCCTACACCAAACTGTACAATCTGGACTCAACAGGATTTAGACCAAACACAAGGATTTGACTGAAGGGACAAAAGCATATGAAGGCGACAAAAACAAGACAAAAATGCAACAAAAACGTGACAAACAAGTGAATAAAAGAGACAATAACACGACTAGGAATGACAAAACGCAACTTAAAGTGAGAAAAACATGGAAAAAAACACCAAAAACACAATAAAATGCAACAAAAGCATTGGCTAAAAGCGACAAACTGCAAAGGACATTTTCTCCAAATACATTTTTGTCCCTCGAGACATAAAGATCAGCCTTAAAGTAGATCCTACACCAAACTGTACAATCTGGACTCAACATGATTTAGACCAAACACAAAAGGATTTGACTGAAGGGACAAAAACAAGACAAAAATGCAACTAAAGCCAAGAAAAATGTGACAAACAAGTGAATAAAAGAGACAATAACACGACTAAGAATGACAAAACACAACTTAAAGTGAGAAAAACATGGAAAAAAACACCAAAAACACAACAAAATGCAACAAAAATGTGGCTAAAAGCAACAAACCGCAAAGAACGTTTTCTTCAAATGCATTTTTGTCCCTCGAGACATAAAGATCAGCCTTAAAGTAGATCCTACAACAAACTGTACAATCTGGACTCAACAAGATTTAGACCAAACACAAGGATTTTTTATGTCTAATTCTAAAACAGATTTATTGACGTTTTAAATTAGAAAAATAAGGCAAAATTTGAATTTTTAGGACAATTTTCTGTCCTATTTAGTTTACTTAAAAACAAAAATCCATTACAACCAATATGAAACAAGAAATTTAAACCTGGTTCTGTTCATTTTTCAGGTTTAAATGTCCCAAATATGTGCCATTTTTTTGTGTTTTTTCACATAAAATGCCTTATTTCCACAGGAAAATATGACATGAAGAAAAACTTGTAATACATTTTTTTCTTACATTTATGTGACTAAACTACAGGAGAAGTTTAACATTGATATCTTTAAATTTAAGATTTTTCCCTATTCACCTGCAGCGTCTCACCTCAACCAAATGATCTGCTCCTAAACCTAACCCTGACCTGTCGCACAAGTGGGTTGCAGAAAAAAATTAAAAGATCTGAACACAAGAACCGGGCTGTGTGCACATCCTGGTTCTTGCATCACTTCTGGAACTAAAACTAAAACAATTGGCGCACTGTAACATTAATGGAGACGTTCCTCATCATTATCTCTCTACATTTCGATCGATTGATAAACGTCTGACCGATCCTTTTCCCCTCTTTCCCTCAGACCTGGAGCCGTTGACGTGTTCGTTGCGCTTGGCGGAGCTCACGGCGCCCCCGGTGGTCCACTCGGGCTCGGCGGGGGGCGGGCTCTGGGTCAGCTCCGCCTTCATCTGCAGCAGCGACGACGGGCCGAACGCCGGGTCAAATATGGCCTGGTCCTGGCTCACCACCGACAGGGCTTCCTACGACGACGACAGAAACGAGAAAAGAGCGGCAGGGTCAGAGGAAGGTCGGCAAAAAGTAAACAGTAAGAGAAAACCAGATAAACAACAGGAACACTGCAGCTAGACATGTTTTTGTCACATTTTTGTCACTTTCGTTTGTGTTTTTGTTGCTTAAAGTTGTGTTTTTGTCACTTTTTGTCACTTTCGTTTGTGTTTTTGTCGCTTAAAGTTGTGTTTTTGTCACTTTTTGTCACTTTAATTTGTGTTTTTGTCGCTTTAAGTCATGTTTTTGTCACTTTTTGTCACATTTTTGTCACTTTAATTTGTGTTTTTGTCGCTTCAAGTCACGTTTTTGTCACTTTTTGTCACATTTTTGTCACTTTAATTTGTGTTTTTGTCGCTTAAAGTTGTGTTTTTGTCACTTTAATTTGTGTTTTTGTCGCTTAAAGTCATGTTTTTGTCACTTTTTGTCACTTTAATTTGTGTTTTTGTCGCTTAAAGTTGTGTTTTTGTCACTTTAATTTTTGTTTTTGTCGCTTTAAGTCATGTTTTTGTCGCTTTTTGTCACATTTTTGTCACTTTAATTTGTGTTTTTGTCGCTTAAAGTTGTGTTTTTGTCACTTTTTGTCACTTTAATTTGTGTTTTCGTCGCATAAAGTTGTGTTTTTATGACTTTTTATTGCATTTTTTTCTATTTCAGTTGCGTTTTTGTCACTTTTTGTCATATTTTTGTCACTTTAATTTGTGTTTTTGTCGCTTAAAGTTGTGTTTTTGTCACTTTTTGTCACATTTTTGTCACTTTAATTTGTGTTTTTGTCGCTTAAAGTTGTTTTTATGACTTTTTATTGCATTTTTTCTATTTCAGTTGCATTTTTGTCACTTTTTGTCACATTTTTGTCACTTTAATTTGTGTTTTTGTCACTTAAAGTTGTGTTTTTGTCACTTTTTGTCACATTTTTGTCACTTTAGCATTTTTTTGCTTTTAGGCGTATTTTTCACACGTAGTTGTGCTCATTACATTTCTCTCCATAAATAACATGTTTCTGAGTCCAAGTGTTGAGGAAAATAAATATTACACATTAATCAATCCTGTTTATGAGCTCGTTTTCTCTGCTCCTTCTCTTTTAGTTGTGTTTTTGTCACTTTTAGTAATTTTTTGTCACTGTTTGTTGTCTTTGTCACTTTAAGACGCGTTTTTGTCGCTTTTAGTCACACTTTTTGTCATTTTAGCTTGTGTTTTTGTCACTTAAAGTCATGTTTCTATGGCTTTTTGCACCATTTAGTTGTGTCTGATAACAGATAAAAAGTCCACAACTCTGCCAAGTATTTAGTTTGTATCTGACATCTAAAAAAGAAAATTAACTAAACAGGAACACTGCAGCTCACATTTATCACTGACAGACTTTTGATCACACACAGTTGAACTCCTGACCTTTTTCTCCTTAAAGGTCCCATATTCTGCTCTTTTGCCCTTCACACAGTCTATTCTAAGGGCTTTGTTGATACATTTTCTCGTTCTGTAATATCCATAACATAACAGTTTACAAAAAACACCCATTTCTTGGACTGGCGCCCCTCCGGCAAAAGCAAACGGCTCACTCTGAGATCTGACCCCCCGAACAGAGAGCAGGCTGCCTCCCCCTCCCAACTCGTGCCGAAGCCTAGAGCGGAGATGGTGCGCATGCGCCGTGTGCTCCGGTAAACAGCGATACACAAACACTGAATAAACATTTTATCCGTCATGACGGTGCGTCGTGCTGAGTCCTACGTCCTGGATCTGACCTGGAGTTTGACGTGCTCCAGGGCCTCAACGACGGACGTGCCGTTTGGTAAATAACAAGCTAACTCTTCTGTCTGTCGTATCCATCGTGTAATTACTGTGTAGCATTAGCATTAGCTGTTTTTATTCTGCGGCTGCGCGCTTCCTGGAGGCGTGGCTTAAACACCGCGTCATCTTAGTGAGGAGCCCCCGTCTGCTGCTCAGCCGAGGGGGACGGAACAGACAGTTCTCTAGTGAAAACATGAGGGAATCAATCAAAAAACCACTTTGGGCACAACATACGAGGCCCAAATAGCACTGGAGGAAGGTTAAAACCTCTGAAAAGTCAATTTTGCATGATATGGGACCTTTAAATAACACGTTTCTGAGTCTGTCGTGTTATGTTGAAGTGTCCTTTATCTCCTCCTGCCGTTAGCAAACCAGCTAACGAAGCTCCGCACATTCAGGGGAACAACAGAACACTACGTTCAGTTTCCATTTTACTGTTTAAGTCTGAGTGAAACAAAAGCTCAACAGAAAAACATCAGGATAAGGGAGCAAAAAGAAGCACTGAACCAGGACTAAACCAGGACTAAACCAGGACTAAACCAGGACTAAACCAGGACTAAACCAGGATTAAACCAGGACTAAACCAGGATTAAACCAGGTCTCAACCAGGACTGAACCAGGACTGAACCAGGACTGAACCAGGACTGAACCAGGGCTGAACCAGGACTGAACCAGGACTAAACCAGGACTGAACCAGGACTGAACCAGGACTAAACCAGGACTGAACCAGGACTAAACCAGGACTGAACCAGGACTGAACCAGGACCGAACCAGGACCGAACCAGGACCGAACCAGGACCGAACCAGGACCGAACCAGGACTGAACCAGGTCTCAACCAGGACTGAACCAGGACTAAACCAGGTCTCAACCAGGACTAAACCAGGACTGAACCAGGACTGAACCAGAACTGAACCAGGACTGAACCAGGACTGAACCAGGACTGAACCAGGACTAAACCAGGTCTCAACCAGGACTGAACCAGGACTAAACCAGGTCTCAACCAGGACTGAACCAGGACTAAACCAGGACTAAACCAGGTCTCAACCAGGACTAAACCAGGACTAAACCAGGACTAAACCAGGACTAAACTAGGACTAAACTAGATCTAAACCAGGTCTAAACTAGAACAAAACCAAGTCCAAACCAGGACTAAAACATGACTAAACCAGATCCAAACCAGGTCTAAATCAGGACTAAAACAGGACTGAATCAGGTCTAAACCAGGTCTAAACCAGCTCTAAAGCAGGACTAAACTAGATCTAAACCAAGACTAAACCAGGTCTAAACCAGGTCTAAACCAATACCAAGAGATAAAATATATTGTATATGTTTGAAGACAGTTGAGGGCCAGATCATGTCCCTTGGCGGGCCTGTTTTGGCCCCCGGGCCTTCAGTTGAACAGCTCTGACTTAAATCATGATTTTAAACAAACTGAATCCAAAAAGTATAACCTTTCCGCCTGAACCAGCTGCTACATCTTTAACCTGCAGATAAACACACACAATAGCCCGTTAGCGTGTAATGAAGCTAACAGTGTTTTTCCGTTGTTTAGCCGCCGTCTAAATCTGTCGCTGCTGAAGCCGAGGGTTTGTTTAGACTCGGCTCCATTGTCCGAGAGCTTCCTACGTCAGCGCTGCGCCTCTCCTGCTCTGCTCCGGAAAAGACCCAACCTGCACAGGAACCTTCGGCCCCGTCAGGAAGCCCGCGGGGGGGGGGGCCCGGGGTCTGGGCCTGTGCGAGGGCCGAGCGGGGCATTGTTTCACGGTCAGGCATTTCCTCCAGGCTCCGTGCGCCGCTCACTGTCGCACCTCGACACACACGAGTCTGTGCCCAAATGAGCCAGAACATTATGACCAGGATCACAGTCACGAGACACCAGGGAACTTTATATCACCGAGGAGAGGACAGGACAGATGGTTTTATCCAGGACTAAACCTAGACTAAACCTAGACTAAACCAGGATTAAACCTAGACTAAACCAGTATTAAACCAGGACTAATCTAGGACTAAACCTAGACTAAACCAGGATTAAACCAGGATTAAACCAGGACTAAACCAGGATAAAACCAGGATTAAACCAGGACTAAACCTAGACTAAACCAAGATTAAACCAGGACTAAACCTAGACTAAACCAGGATTAAACCTAGACTAAACCAGGATTAAACCAGGACTAAACCAGGACTAAACCAAGACTAAACCAAGATTAAACAAGGCCTAAACCAGCACTAAACCAGGATTAAATCAGGACTAAACCAGCACTAAACCAGGATTAAACCAGGACTAAACCAGGACTAAACCTAGACTAAACCAAGATTAAACCAGGACTAAACCAGGACTAAACCAGGATTAAACCAGGACTAATCCAGGCCTAAACCTAGATTTAACCAGGATTAAACCAAACCAGCACTAAACCAGGATTAAACCAAACCAGGACTAAACCAGGATTAAACCAGAACTAAACCAGGACTAAACCTAGACTAAACCAAGATTAAACCAGCACTAAACCAGGATTAAACCAGGACTAAACCAGGATCAAACCAAACCAGGACTAAACTAGCACTAAATCAGGACTAAACCAAGACTAAACCAGGTGTAAACTAGGTCTGAGTGAGGTTTAATCCAGGACAAAACCAGGACTGAACCATGGTTTACCAAGTCTAAACTGGGTCTAAACCAGGATTAAACCAGGACTAAACCAGGTCTAAGTGAGGTTTAATCTAGGACTAAATGAGGACTCAACCAAAACTAAACTAGGTCTAAACTAAAACTAAATCTAAATCTAAACCATGTCTGAACCAGGTCTAAACCAGGACTAACCCAGGACTAAATCACTAACAAGAGCTAAAACACTTCCTATATTTTTGTAGATTGTTGAGGACCGATCATGTCCCTTGGAGGGCCTGATTTGGCCCGCGGGCCTTCAGTTGAATAGCGATACACGACTCACGATACAATAATTCTACAATTTCTTTCGACACTGTTCACCGTTTAAGACGTCGACCTGGAGCTAGGCCTGTCATCAAAATACAAGTGCGATGTATTTCTACAGAAAATATCACGATGAACGTTAAGACAACATCGGCTGTCGGGGAGATCCTGATTGTTTTTCTGTAATACAATCATATTTGAGCTGTAGAGGGTGTAATACGTGACATTTATGACTCTTTGTAGATTAAAATTAAGTACTTAAGCATTTAATTCTGCTATTTATTTGTCACAATTCATATTTTTGACAAATGGGGATAATCCTGCTTTAAGGTTATTGTGTTATAATATTAGTTCAAATATCATTTATCGTGATATTTTTTGTTGTAACATATAGTACCACTGTGATTGTTATCGTGACATAATCTCTACAGCTCAAATCGTATCAAAAACACAGATCTCTAAATTGCAAAGATAACTTGCACAGCACAAGCACTCACGCCTCACAGCAAGAAGGGGCCAGGTTCAACTCCCGGCTCTTTGTGTGGAGTTTGCACGTTACTCTCTGTGTCTGGGTGAGTTTCCTTTAGAGCTGCACAATTAACGTCAAAATAAAAGTTTGAATGGACACAATTAACGTCAAAATAAAAGTTTGAATGGACACAATTAAAGAATCGCAAAGGCTGCAATTTTTGAAGTGCAATAATTTACTCCACTAACAAGAAAATAAGACAGTTTATTGTGCCTAAAATCTGCTAACCTTGTGGCTCGCATTTGTTAAAACTTGATGGTGTCAAAAACGCGACTAAAATGTGACAAAGAGTGGACAAAGTGACTAAAAGCAGCGAAAAACATGGTTAACAGTGATGAAAACGTGACTAAAAGAAACAACTCTGTGACTAAAAGTGACAAGAACGTGACTACAAGCAACAAAAACACAACAAAAACGTGACTGAAAGGAACAAAAACTTAACTAAAAGTGACTAAAACGTGACTAAAAGAAACAACTGTGACTAAAAGTGACAAGAGCGTAACAACAAGCAACAAAAACACAACAAAAACGTGACTAAAAGTGACAAAAAACAAGCATCTTATAGAGTCAAAAACATGACAGAGTGGAAAACATGCTTAAAAGCAACGAAAACGTGTTTAAAAACCTTAGTAAAAGCGACAAATGTGCAAAAGTGTGACTATTAGCGATAAATATATGACTAAAAGGGACTTTTGTGTGATGTCATCATTTACAACCAGGAAGTGAAATTAAAATCCTAAAAAACTGCTTAATTAGGATAAAATAAATATAATAATAAAGTAATTTTAAGTATTTTAGCAAACACTGAACTATATTTATCTTAACTGCATTTTAGTCAAATGAGTAGCCCAACTTGTCATAGGCCCTTTATAGCAACAAAAGCAGTGTTTAAGTGTGTAAAAGCGACAAATATGTGACGAAAAGTGACAAAAAGTTGACTTAAAGTGACATAAGAAAGCATCTAGAAGAGTCAAAAACGTGACTAAAAGTGGCCAAAGTGACTAAAAGCAGCAAAACATGGCTAAAACCGACAAAACAAGCAACAAACGTGTGTTCAAAGGCGACCGATACAAGATTAAAAGCATAAAAAAGGAAACTATACTTGACAAAAACGTCCTGAAACACACGATTCTTTTATTACTTTTTCATTTCAAATTCTGGTCTTTTTGTCAGTTCTCCTGAATCGCATTTTTGAAACATAAATCTTAAATCTAATCATAAAAACTGGTCAGAAAAGCCCTAGTTTCCTTCACACAAACTAACCTTAAAGGGCCTGTACCTAATTTTTACAGATTTTACTTGATTTTTATTTTTACGGGTAAAAAAATTTGTAAAATCTGTGTTTCCCCAGCACAGATATATTATAAAAGCATCGTTTCAGGTGAAAACAAGACCACAACTTTTACTCTGCGTCTATTTTTAGAGCGTTTTATCCCACGAGAGAAGCAGGAAGTGTGACGTTAGCATGCTAATGTTTGTTAGCTTTACCAGGAGCGACAAAACTCAGAGACAAAGTGCTCTTAAACTCGTGGCGTATTTAAGACGCTGAATTAAAATGTATTCAAATAAAACACACTTTTAATAGTTTTGTGCTGGGAATGTCTGCTGTCACTGAAGTGATAAATAAATAAATAAATGTTTGTGGCTCGAAACTACATCGTTAGCTTGTTTTTCATGAAGAATACAGATGTTTGCTGACTGAGGACGATCTTTTAACCAATTAATTATAGTCTTTTAATTGAGATTCGATCGGTGCGACAACTGAAACGCAATTTAAAGCTATATTTCAGCTTCTCGTGTTTGTCGAAAAGAAACAACTGTGACTAAAAGTGAGAAGAGCGTGACTGCAAGCAACAAAAACGTGACTTAAAGTGACCAAAAAAAGCATCTTAAAGAGTCAAAAATGTGACAGAGTGGAAAACATGCCTAAAAGCAACAAAAACATGCGACTAAAGTGACAAACGTGGGACTATTAGCGACAAATATATGACTTAATGTGACAAAAACGTGATTAAATACAACAAATATGCGACTAAAGTGACAAAAGTGTGACTATTAGCGACAAATATGTGACTAAAAGGGACAAAAAACTGACTTAATGTGACCAAAACACGATTAAATACAACAAAAACGTGAATTAAAGTGACAAAAAAAAGTGTCTTAAAGAGTCAAAAGCGTGACATAGAGTGGAAAACATGCCTAAAAGCAACAAAAACGTGTTTAAAAACTTTAGTAAAAGCGACACATGTGACTAAAGTGACAAACGTGTGACTATTAGCGACAAATATATGACTAAAAGGGACAAAAAACTGACTTAATGTGACCAAAACACGATTAAATACAACAAAAACGTGAATTAAAGTGACAAAAAAGTGTCTTAAAGACTCAAAAACGTGACTGCGTATGACAGGTTTTTAACATTTTCTAGTTTGACTTTATTTGATGTATTAGTATCTATTGTAAACACCAATCAGGTCGCTGTTTATGGAGAAAAAGTGAAAATTCTGTTGAAAATTACAGGAAGTAAACATGTTGATGACATCACACTGGGGAGACTAAGGTTATGCATAATTTACACAAAAGAAACTACCTTTTTGACCCTTTGAACATTAATTCAACGAAAAAAAGGCGTTTACGTATCTAATTATGACTTGGTTTGGTGGGAGGGCACCCGTGGTAAATATTTATGGTAGTTTTTGCATCAGTCAAGAGGCCGTTTTGAAAAATAAAAGTTTAAAATGACACAAAACTGAACTTCTAGTTGAGTTAAAACGTCTTGATTTGAGGATATTAATCTGAATTTCAGACGTTTTGACTCGTTAAGATGAGTTAAGACTTTTTATTTGATGGAACTAGATTATTTGACTTGTTTCAAACCGTTTCTGACTTGTTTCAACACATTATTTCTTATTTCAATCCAAATTATCTGTCACTGGGTTAAGATCATTTTACTTGCCCGACTGACAAATGTATTTTCTTATTTTAAGCAAAATTATGAGCATCATCAGCCAGAAATACTTTGAAAACAGTGAAATATCCTGCATCACATCAGCAATTAAATCTCATCGAGTCAAAACTTCTCAAATCCAGATAAAAATGATCAATTCAAGCCATTTTAGACTTTACACATTTACATTTTTTGCTGCAGGAAGATAATTTGGACTGAAATAAGAAATAATGTGTTGAAACAAGTCAGAAACGGTTTGAAACAAGTCAAATAATCTAGTTCCACCAAATAAATCGTCTCCACTGATCTTAACGAGTCAAAACGTCTGAAATTCAGATTAAAATCCTGAAAACAAGACGTTTTAACTCATCTAGAAGTTCATTTTTGCAGTGCAGCCCTACAAAAAGGACACGGGAATAGTGCAAATTTTGCGTTTTTGATCAAAATACCATTTCGTCTGTGACTGTTCTCCGGCAGGACGTCATCGAACACTTCACTTCGGCTTTGTCTGCGTCAAATTGAGAAAAAAATGTCATATTTACTGCCTTATGCGTTCTAAACAACTAATCAATAAATCGAAAGAATAATCGCCAGACTAAACGATTGCCAAATTAATCGCTAGTTGCAGCCCTAACAAATCCAGAGCAAAATGACACACTTGGGTAATTAGTATTTCTAATGAGTCATAAAACCGTCAAGTTGAAGTCTTGCAATACAAAAAAGTGACAAGAACGTGACGACAAGCAACAAAAACGGGACTTAAAGTGACAAAAAAAGTATCTTAAAAGAGTCAAAAACGTGACACAGAGTGGAAAACATGCCTAAAAGCAACAAAAACGTGTTTAAAAACCTTAGTAAAAACGACAATTGTGCGATTAAAGTGACAAAAGTGTGACTATTACCGACAAATATGACTAAAAAGGACACAAAAACTGACTTAATGTGACAAAAAGCAGTGATTAATATTAAGCAATAGCGTGTCTTAAGAGTCAAAAACATGCAATTGAGTGGAAAACATGCATAAAATCAACAAAAATGTGTTTAAAAACTTTAGTAAAAGCGACAAATGTGCAACGAAAGTGACAAAAGTGTGACTGTTAGCAACAAATATGACTAAAACAGACAAAGTAACGGACTTAATGTGACAAAAACGTGATTAAATACAACAAAAACGTGTCTTAAAGAGTCAAAAACATGCAATTGAGTGGAAAACATGCCTAAAAGCAACAAAAACGTGTTTAAAAACTTTAGTAAAAGCGACAAATATGCGACTAAAGTGACAAAAGTGTGACTATTAGCGACAAATATGACTAAAAGGGACAAAAAACTGACTTAATGTGACAAAAACGTGATTAAACACAACAAAAACGTGTCTTAAAGTGACCCAAAAAAGTGTCTTAGAGTCAAAAACATGATATAGAGTGGAAAACATGCATAAAAGCAACAAAAATGTGTTTAAAAACTTTAGTAAAAGCGACAAATAAAAAGTGAGTATTAGTGACAAATATGACTAAAAGGGACACAAAACTGTGACAAAAACATGATTAAATACAACAAAAACATGACTTAAAGTGACAAAAACGTGCAATTGAGTGGAAAACATGCATAAAATCAACAAAAATGTGTTTAAAAACCTTAGTAAAAACGACAAATATGCGACGAAACTGACAAAAGTGTGACTATTAGCGACAAATATGACTAAAAAGGACAAAAAACGGACTTAATGTGATTAAATACAACAAAAACATGACTTAACGTGACAAAGTGTCTTAAAGAGTCAAAAACGTGACATTGAGTGGAAAACTACAATACAATAAAATAACAATTTCCCCACAAAGTGCAGAAATGGTGCACAACATAAATACTGAGCTCCAAAATATACTGTTCCATCTCTCATTTAATGAAGTAGCTGCAGTAATTATCACGACGAGCGAAAAATTATTATCACGATTTCCTCGGGGCCAGATCATGATTTTGATTTTATCTCGATTCGCGTTCACTTTGTGTTTTTCTATCGTCTTTAATAAAGCTGCGCGATTCAGGAAAAATATCTAAGTGTGATTAGGGTTTGAGTCGTGTTTGTTGTTTGTTGGTGCGTTTTTGTCACTTTTGAACACATTTTTATCGCTTTTGGTTGCACTTTTGTCGCTTGTTTCAGAACGTGTTTGTACAAATGCAAACTACAGCGTTGGCAGTTTTAATTATTGCACTTAAAACGTTACAGACTTTGTGATTTGCTAATTACATCCATTACAATTGTGTTTTTGTGTGGATTTGGTTTAATTGTGCAGCTCTGGCCTTTAAGAGGTAAATAAAGTCGTCTGCTCAGAGGCTTCAGAGGCTAAACAACAGGAGAAAAAGTGTGTTTGAACAGACAGCTGCATTAAAGACACAAACAGTCAATGCATTGAGTCATGTTTGTTGTTTGTCGGTGCGTTTTGTCACTTTTGAACACATTTTGAATCATTTTTGTCACGTTCTGTCGTGTTTGTCATTTTCAGTCGTGTTTGTTGTTTGTAGATGCATTTTTGTCACTTCTGAACGCATTTTTTATCGCTTTTAGTCGGGTTTTTGACATGTTCAGTTGTGTTTGTCATTTATAGTTGTGTTTCGATGCATTTTGAACGCATTTTTTATCCCTTTATTCGTGTTTTTGTCACGTTCAGTTGTGTTTGTGATATTTAAACACATCTTTGTCTCTTGTAGTTGGGTCTTTTTAGTTGCATTTTGTCGCACTGAGTCACGTTGTTTGTTTGTCAGAGCGTTTTGTCACTTCTGAAAGTATTTTTTAATCACCTTTGGTTGCGCTTTTGTCGCTTGTTTCAAAACGTGTTTATACAAATCCAAACTACAGTGTGAGCAGTGTTTAATCAAATGAAAGCAAGACGTTTTGTTGTTTTTGGAAGAAATTATTGCACTTAAAACGTTGCAGACTTTGTGATTTGCTAATTGCCTCCATTAAAATTGCTGTTCTTGTGTTGATTTGGTTTAATTGTGCAGCTCTGGCCTTTAAGAGGTAAATAAAGTCATCTGCTCAGAGGCTTCAGAGGCTAAACATCAGGAGAAAAAGTGTGTTTGAACAGACAGCTGCATTAAAGACACAAACAAACAACAAACATGACTCAATGCATTGACTGTCGGTGCATTTTGTCACTTTTTAACGCATTTTTTATCACTTTTAGTCGCGTTTTTGTCACGTTCAGTCGTGTTTGTGATATTTAAACGTGTCTTTGTCACTTGTAGTTGGGTCTTTTTAGTTGCATTTTGTCGCATTGAGTCACGTTTGCTATTTTTTTTTTTTCACTTTTGAACGCATTTTCTATCACTTTTGGTCGTGTTTTTGTCACGTTCAGTTGTGTTTGTCATTTTTTGTCGTGTTTTGATGCACTGAGTCGTGTTTGTTGTTCGTCGGCGAGTCTTTGTCACTTTTGAAAGCATTTTTTATCACTTTTAGTCGCGTTTTTGTCACGTTCAGTTGTGTTTGTGATATTTAAACACGTCTTTGTCACTTGTAGTTGGGTCTTTTTAGTTGCATTTTGTCACAATGAGTCGTGTTTGTTGTTTGTTGGCACGTTTTTGTCACTTTTGAATGCATTTTTTATCACTTTTAGTCGCGTTTTTGTCACGTTCAGTCGTGTTACATCCCTTAAAATTGTGATTTTGTGCGTTTAAGAGGTAAATAAAGTCATCTGCTCAGAGGCTTCAGAGGCTAAACAACAGGAGAAAAGTGTGTTTGAACAGACAGCTGCATTAAAGACACAAACAGTCAATGCATTGAGTCTTGTTTGTTGTTTGTAGGTGCGTTTTTGTCACTTTTGAACACGTTTTGAATCACTTTTAGTCACATTTTTGTCACGTTCAGTCGTGTTTGTTGTTTGTAGATGCATTTTTGTCACTTTTGAACGCATTTTTTATCGCTTTTAGTCAGGTTTTTGTCACGTTCAGTCGTGTTTGTGATATTTAAACGCATCTTTGTCACTTGTAGTTGGGTCTTTTTAGTTGCATTTTGTCACATTGAGTCACGTTTGATGTTTGTCGGCGCTTTTTTGTCACTTTTGAATGCATTTTTTATCACTTTTAGTCACGCTTTTGTCACGTTCAGTCGTGTTACATCCATTAAAATTGTGATTTTGTGCGTTTAAGAGGTAAATAAAGTCATCTGCTCAGAGGCTTCAGAGGCTAAACAACAGGAGAAAAAGTGTGTTTGAACAGACAGCTGCATTAAAGACACAAACAGTCAATCACGATACGTCGACTTCACAAAAACAGCAGATTGTGACAGGGACAACATTCCATTTTTATCGCCCAGACCTGCGACGAGCCTCAGATCACTTTTGCTCGTTGCCCGGAGCTTTCAAGCTAACGTTTGTCTAAAAGTCGTGCGCGTCCTTTGATTATGCAGGCGCTTAACTCATCGTGCTCTTTCTCTCAGTTTTTTCTGACACAAATAGACCCAAGTGTGGCCGACCGCAAAGCCGCACGCACTTCCTGTTTCAGACACTTTCAGAGCCGACGCTGCAGCAGAAGAAAAACTACTGAAAAACAACAGCTTCGAACTAACGGCTGCCCTGGTCGCTACGGGCAACAAGAGGCCAATAAAGCGACTGGAATCAAAACACAACAGATGAAGCCACACTGCAAAAATGAACTTCTAGATGAGTTAAAACGTCTTGATTTGAGGATATTAATCTGAATTTCAGACGTTTTGACTCGTTAAGATCAGTGGAGATTATTTATTTGATGGAACTAGATTATTTGACTTGTTTCAAACCGTTTCTGACTTGTTTCAACACATTATTTCTTATTTCAATCCAAATTACAGCAAAAAATGTAAATCTGTAAAGTCTAAAATGGCTTGAATTGATCATTTTTATCTGGATTTGAGAAGTTTTGACTCGATGAGATTTAATTGCTGATGTGATGCAGGATATTTCACTGTTTTCAAAGTATTTCTGGCTGATGATGATCATAATTTTGCTTAAAATAAGAAAATACATTTGTCAGTCGGACAAGTAAAATGATCTTAACCCAGTGACAGATAATTTGGATTGAAATAAGAAATAATGTGTTGAAACAAGTCAGAAACGGTTTGAAACACGTCAAATAATCTAGTTCCATCAAATAAAAAGTCTTCACATTACACATGAAAGTCGATATGTGAGAGAAAACTGACAAAGAAAAAAAAAAAGTTGTGCCTGCAGAGTCTGGCCTTAAACGACTAAAGGATTCGCCCAATAAACACTGAACCAACTTATCGTGCAATAAATCATCGAGAATATGTTTGGTTTTTACATTTTCGTTGCACTGATTAAGAGCTTTTTCTTATTTCCTGCATCTGTCGAATAACAAAATGTGTTCTGGGTCGAGGTGAAGACGGATGAAAACGACTGAAATCGAGGTCAAAATGAAAATATTCCTGAATTGTTTCTCGTGTTGTTCCTCGTCGCAAAAGTGTAACTGTCAGAACAATGTGGTTTGGACAGAAGCTCGAGACAAACCACAGCTTTGTGTCGAGCTAAAGAGAGGGAAAAGACTCAGAAACAAGGACTAAACCAGGACTAAACCAGGACTAAACCAGGGCTAAACCAGGACTGAACCAGGACTAAACCAGGACTGGACCAGGACTAAACCAGGACTAAACCAGGACTAAACCAGGACTAAACCAGGATTAAACCAGGTCTAAACCAGGATTAAACCAGGTCTAATCCAGGGCTAAACCAGGACTGAACCAGGACGGAACCAGGACTGAACAAGGGCTAAACCAGGACTAAACCAGGACTGAACAAGGACTGAACCAGGACTGAACCAGGACTGAACCAGGCCTAAACCAGGCCTAAACCAGGCCTAAACCAGTGCTAAACCAGGACTGAACCAGGACTGAACCAGGACTAAACCAGGCCTAAACCAGTGCTAAACCAGGACTAAACCAGGACTAAACCAGGACTGAACCAGGACTAAACCAGGGCTAAACCAGGACTAAACCAGGACTAAACCAGGACTAAACCAGGACTAAACCAGGACTAAACCAGGACTAAACCAGGACTAAACCAGGACTAAACCAGGACTAAACCAGGGCTAAACCAGGACTAAACCAGGACTGAACCAGGAAGAAACCATGTCTGAAACCGTCCAAGCTAAATTTAAAACAAGGCCTAAATAGCTCTAAACCAGGACTGAACTACAAAACCAGGAATAAAGCAGAACAAAATCGGGAATAAACCAGAATTGCACCCAGAATAAACCAAGTCCGAAACCATTTGAGCCAAATTTAAAACAGCTCTAAACCAGGACTGAACTAGGCCTAAACCAGGAATAAACCAGAACTAAATCTAGAATAAACCAGGACGAAACCATCTGAACCAGGTTTAAAACAGGACCAAAATAGCTCTAAAGCAGGACTAAACAAAAAGAACTAAGCCATGACTGAACCAGGAATAAACCAGGGCTAAACCAGAAAAAAAGTAAACCAGGAATAAACCAAGTCCGAAACCATCCAAGACTAATTTAAAACAGCCAAAATAGTCCTAAACCAGGCTTGAACCAGGACTAAACCAGGACTAAACTAAGAGAACTGAACCATGACGAACCAGGAATAAACCAGGGTCAAACCGAACCAGGACTAAACTAGAACCAGGACAAAACAAGGAAAAAATCAGCAAAAAACGAGACCAAAACAGGTCTAAACCAGGACTCAACCAAGAACAAACCAGGACTAAACTAAAAAAGACCAAACTAAGTCTTAAACCAACTGAACCAGGTCAAACCGGCTCAGAACCAGGATTTAACAAGGTCTCAACCAAGAGTGAACCAGGATTGAACCAGAAATAAACCACAAATAAACCAGGGCCAAACCAGAACTGTACCAGGACTGAACCGGGACCAAACTGCAACAAAAAAAAAATAAAATAAAAAAAATAAAAAAACTGAACTAAATGACTATACCAGGGCCAAGCTGCAGCTAAAAAATATTAATAATAATAAAAAATAAAACAAAATACTGAACTGAATGAGCTCTAAACCTGGTACTGAACCAGGACTAAACCCAGACCAAACTGAAACCAGCTAAACCAGGGTCAAGGCAGATCTAAACCAGGTCTTAACCATGACTGAACCACAACTGAACCAGGTCTAAACTTGGACTTAAAGTGAGACAATCAGCTCCTAACAACCCCTTTAGCCTGGCTAGTCTGTTAGCCTTCTGTCCAGTTAGCCTTTATCCCACAGACCGCTACTTTGCATTGGTGGCGATGCTAGCAAACGTTTATTTATTTTACATGATCTTTTTTCATAGTTAGGGTAAGGTCAGGGTTAGGAGCAGATAATTGGGTTAAATTTAAGGCTTTGGGGCAGGTAAGCTAACCGGGTTTTGGCAGAACTGCGTTGGAGAAAAAAAAAAGGATGCCTGTTAGCCTAGATTAGCCTAGATAGCCTGTAGCCAGGTTTGCCTGTTAGCCTTCAGCCTGGTTTGCCTGTTGCACTTTTGCCTGGATAGCTTTTAGCCTGGTTACTCTGTTAGCCTGTAGCCCGGTTAGCCTGTCAGCCTTTAGGCCGCATAGCCTGTTAGCCTTTAGCCCGGTTAGCCTGTTAGCCTTTAGCCTGGTTAGCGCAGACGTTTGGATGGAAACAGTGACTTGCAGTTGCATCACTCTCACTCTGATCGGGACAGTTTTTCTTCACATTTGTTGATTTGCTCAGACGTGAAGAAGAAGTGCACAATATGTCACAATCGAATCAAAATCTCACTTTAACTGGTCGCAATTAGCAAGAAGCAAAGACTGCCATTGGGTTCTGGGGATTGTTTATAAAATGTGTGAACAATTTGTATTAAAATCTTATGAAAAGTGCTTTATAAATAGTATAAAAAGTCTGATTGGTTGATTATAACACATTATCACATTATTCTCTAAACCAGGGCTAAACCAGGACAAAACCAGGACAAAACCAGGGCTAAAGCAGGACTAAACCAGGACTAAACCAGGGCTAAACCAGGACTAAACTAGGGCTAAACCAGGACAAAGCCAGGACAAAACTAGGGCTAAACCAGGACTAAACCAGGGCTAAACCAGGACTAAACTAGGGCTAAACCAGGACTAAACCAGGGCTAAACCAGGACAAAGCCAGGACAAAACTAGGGCTAAACCAGGACTAAACCAGGGCTAAACCAGGACTAAACTAGGGCTAAACCAGGACTAAACCAGGGCTAAACCAGGACTAAACCAGGACTAAACTAGGGCTAAACCAGGGCCAAATCAGGACTAAACCAGGACTGAACCAGGACTAAACTAGGACTAAAGGGTTAAACTAGTACTGAAGCAGGACTAAATCAGGACTAAACCAGGATTAAACGAGGTCTGAACCAATACCTCTAATTAAAACTCTCTTCTGTCATATTCTCTGTGGCTCAAACATGTCCTGGTTTGGACTCAAACATGTCCTGGTTCGGACTCAAACATGTCCTGGTTTGGACTCAAACATGTCCTGGAGACTCTGGAACACTGAATGTGCCTCAAACACAAGTCCTTCAAACGTCACCCCGCTGTGGAGTTTGGTCTGAACTCTGAGCTCAGTTTAAGCCAAAAGCAGAAGTGACATCAGCTGAATCTGCAACTCTGAAACTGTGACCAGCGCTGTTTAACTCCTGGTTTAGAGTGTTCAGTCGCACATTCACCACATCAAAACTGGGATTAAAACATGAATTTAAACCACTAGACGGGGGCTGTGTAAGTGATATAATTGTGATTTAAATTATTTCTTTAGTCAATTACAAACATGTTGCCGTCAAAAATACCATTAACTGCAGAATTACAGGTGACTCCTTTCTCTACAGAATTATTTTGTTTGTTTGAAATAATCTGGATTTCAATTATGAGCCAAATAACTGAGAATAGAATTTTGAATTAAACCCTAAAACCAGGACTAAAGAGGGATTAAAATAGGACCAAATCAAATCCATATCAGGACTAAACTGGGCTCAATTTAAGACCAAATAACGGCAAATGTGATCGCAGCCTTAGTCCTGGTTTAGTGCTTGTATAGTTTTGGTTTAGTCCTAGTTTAGTACTGGTTTATACCTGGTTTAGTCTTTGTTTAGTTCTCGTTTAGTCATGGGTTAGTCCCGGTTTAGACCTAGTTTGTCCTGGTTTAGTCCTTGTATAGTCTTAATTTAGCCCCGGTTTGGTCCCGGTTTAGTCCTGGTCCTTATATAGTCCTAGTTTAGTCATGATTTAGTCCTGGTTTAGACCTAGTTCAATTTTAATTTAGTCCTGGTTTAGTCCTGTTCTGGTCCTGGTTTAGTTCTCACATAGTACTAGTTTAGTCCTGGTTTAGTCCTCACATAGCACTAGTTTAGTCCTGGTTTAGTCCTTACACAGTACTAGTTTAGTCCTGGTTTAGTCCTGTTCTGGTCCTGGTTTAGTCCTTACATAGTACTAGTTTAGCCCTGGTTTAGACCTTACATAGTATTAGTTTAGTCCTGGTTTAGTCCTGTTCTGGTCCTGGTTTAGTCCTTACATAGTACTAGTTTAGCCCTGGTTTAGACCTTACATAGTACTAGTTTAGCCCTGGTTTACCCTTACATAGTACTAATTTAGTCCTGGTTTAGTCCTGTTCTGGTCCTGGTTTAGTCCTTACACAGTACTAGTTTAGTCCTGGTTTAGTCCTCACATAGTACTAGTTTAGTCTTGGTTTAGTCCTTACATAGTACTGGTTTAGTCCTGGTTTAGTCCTGTTCTGGTCCTGGTTTAGTCCTTACACAGTACTAGTTTAGTCCTGGTTTAGTCCTCACATAGCACTAGTTTAGTCCTGGTTTAGTCCTTACATAGTATTAGTTTAGTCCTGGTTTAGTCCTGTTCTGGTCCTGGTTTAGTCCTTACATAGTACTAGTTTAGCCCTGGTTTAGTCCTTACATAGTACTAGTTTAGCCCTGGTTTAGTCCTTACATAGTACTAGTTTAGTCCTGGTTTAGTCCTCACATAGTACTAGTTTAGCCCTGGTTTACCCTTACATAGTACTAGTTTAGTCCTGGTTTAGTCCTGTTCTGGTCCTGGTTTAGTCCTTACACAGTACTAGTTTAGTCTTGGTTTAGTCCTGTTCTGGTCCTCGTTTAGACCTTACATAGTACTAGTTTAGCCCTGGTTTACCCTTACATAGTACTAGTTTAGTCCTGGTTTAGTCCTGTTCTGGTCCTGGTTTAGTCCTTACACAGTACTAGTTTAGTCCTGGTTTAGTCCTCACATAGTACTAGTTTAGTCTTGGTTTAGTCCTCTTCTGGTCCTGGTTTAGTCCTTACATAGTACTAGTTTAGTACTAGTCTAGTCCTGGTTTAGTCAAATCTGTAGAATTATGTTAAAACAACAGACAAAACAAATCAATCTAAATTCATCAAAACAAGGAAACTGTGGTAAACATTCTGCAGGTGGAGTGTCTTGCTCAAGGACACGCCGGCCGGGTCTGAGCTGTAATAAAACCGCGTGTCCGTGTCACAACAACATGCGCAACTGTTTATGAGTCTCAGCTTCCTGTTCATTCAAGACGACATCAGCGCACTTTTCAACATTTACAAGTTTTAATATTCACTTCAGATTTTCTTGATAAAAAAAATAAGGAGAAAATAAATGCAGTGTAATCCATCAATAACACTAACAGGATTATCTTAAAATATGAACAAACTAATTATTTATTTGTTTATTTATGTGAATAGGGATGTTGCACATTAATAAACAATGTAAATGTGCTGACATGAGCTCATTTGCATAATCCTAAAAGTAAATACACTTCATTATTTGTTAAAAAAAAGAAATATTTAAGGACTTGGCTGTAATAAACATCAAATAAACCAGGACTAAGCCAGGGCTAAACCAGGACAAAACCAGGACAAAACCAGGACAAAACCAGGGCTAAACCAGGAATAAACCAGGACTGAACCAGGGCTAAACCAGGACTGAACCAGGACTAAACCAAGACTAAACCAAGGCTAAACCAAGACTAAACCAGGACAAAACCAGGGCAAAAACCAGGACTAAAC
This sequence comes from Rhinogobius similis, assembly GCA_019453435.1. NCBI lineage: Eukaryota > Metazoa > Chordata > Actinopteri > Gobiiformes > Gobiidae > Rhinogobius > Rhinogobius similis. The sequence continues at coordinate 37,903,933 of CM033626.1, forward strand.
CAGGGCTAAACCAAGACTAAACCAGGACAAAACCAGGGCAAAAACCAGGACTAAACCAGGACTAAACCAGGGCTAAACCAGGACAAAACCAGGGCTAAACCAGGACTGAACCAGGACTAAACCAAGACTAAACCATGGCTAAACCAAGACTAAACCAGGACAAAACCAGGGCTAAACCAGGACTGAACCAGGACTAAACCAGGACTAAACCAGGACTAAACCAGGACTAAACTAGTACTATGTGAGGACTAAACCAGGACTAAAACAGGACAAAACCAGGGCTAAACCAGGACTAAACCAGGGCTAAACCAGGACTAAACCAGGACTAAACCAGGACTAAACCTGGACTTAACCAGGACTAAACCAGGGCTAAACCAGGACTAAACCAGGACTAAACCAAGACTAAACCAGGGCTAAACCAGGACTAAACCAGGGCTAAACCAGGACTAAACCAGGACTAAACCAGGGCTAAACCAGGACTAAACCAGGACAAAACCAGGACAAAACCAGGACAAAACCAGGACAAACCCAGGGCTAAACCAGGACTAAACCAGGACTAAACCAGGGCTAAACCAGGACAAAACCAGGGCTAAACCAGGACTGAACCAGGGCTAAACCAGGGCTAAACCAGGACAAAACCAGGGCTAAACCAGGACTGAACCAGGGCTAAACCAAGACTAAACCAGGGCTAAGCCAGGACTAAACCAGGACAAAACCAGGGCTAAACCAGGACTGAACCAGGACTAAACCAGGACTAAACCAGGGCTAAACCAGGACAAAACCAGTGCTAAACCAGGACTGAACCAGGACTAAACCAAGACTAAACCAGGACTAAACCAGGACTAAACCAGGGCTAAACCAGGACAAACCCAGGGCTAAACCAGGACTGAACCAGGGCTAAACCAAGACTAAACCAGGGCTAAACCAGGACAAAACCAGGGCAAAAACCAGGACTAAACCAGGACTAAACCAGGGCTAAACCAGGACAAAACCAGGGCTAAACCAGGACTGAACCAGGACTAAACCAGGTCTAAACCATGGCTAAACCAAGACTAAACCAGGACAAAACCAGGGCTAAACCAGGACTGAACCAGGACTAAACCAGGACTAAACCAGGACTAAACCAGGACTAAACTAGTACTATGTGAGGACTAAACCAGGACTAAAACAGGACAAAACCAGGGCTAAACCAGGACTAAACCAGGGCTAAACCAGGACTAAACCAGGACTAAACCAGGACTAAACCTGGACTTAACCAGGACTAAACCAGGGCTAAACCAGGACTAAACCAGGACTAAACCAAGACTAAACCAGGGCTAAACCAGGACTAAACCAGGGCTAAACCAGGACTAAACCAGGACTAAACCAGGGCTAAACCAGGACTAAACCAGGACAAAACCAGGACAAAACCAGGACAAAACCAGGACAAACCCAGGGCTAAACCAGGACTAAACCAGGACTAAACCAGGGCTAAACCAGGACAAAACCAGGGCTAAACCAGGACTGAACCAGGGCTAAACCAGGGCTAAACCAGGACAAAACCAGGGCTAAACCAGGACTGAACCAGGGCTAAACCAAGACTAAACCAGGGCTAAGCCAGGACTAAACCAGGACAAAACCAGGGCTAAACCAGGACTGAACCAGGACTAAACCAGGACTAAACCAGGGCTAAACCAGGACAAAACCAGTGCTAAACCAGGACTGAACCAGGACTAAACCAAGACTAAACCAGGACTAAACCAGGACTAAACCAGGGCTAAACCAGGACAAACCCAGGGCTAAACCAGGACTGAACCAGGGCTAAACCAAGACTAAACCAGGGCTAAACCAGCACTAAACCAGGACAAAACCAGGGCTAAACCAGGACTGAACCAGGACTAAACCAGGACTAAACAAGGACTAAACCAAGACTAAACCAGGACTAAACCAGGACAAAACCAAGACTAAACCAGGACTAAACCAGGACTAAACCAGGACTAAACCAGGTCTAAACCAGGACAAAGCCAAGACTAAACCAGGACTAAACTAGTACTATGTGAGGACTAAACCAGGACTAAAACAGGACAAAACCAAGGATAAACCAGGACAAAACCAGGACTAAACCAGGACTAAACTAGTACTATGTGAGGACTAAACCAGGACCAGAACAGGACTAAACCAGGACTAAACCAGGACTAAACCAGGGCTAAACCAGGACAAAACCAGGACTAAACCAGGACTAAACCAGGACTAAACCAGGACTAAACTAGTACTATGTGAGGACTAAACCAGGACCAGAACAGGACTAAACCAGGACTAAACCAGGACTAAACCAGGGCTAAACCAGGACAAAACCAGGACTAAACCAGGACTAAACCAGGGCTAAACCAGGACTAAACCAAGACTAAACCAGGACTAAACCAGGACTAAACCAGGGCTAAACCAGGACTAAACCAGGACTGAACCAGGACCAAACCAGGGCTAAACCAGGACAAAACCAGGGCTAAACCAGGACAAAACCAGGGCTAAACCAGGACTGAACCAGGGCTAAACCAGGACTAAACCAGGGCTAAACCAGGACAAAACCAGGACTGAACCAGGACTAAACCAGGACTAAACCAGGACAAAACCAGGGCTAAACCAGGACTGAACCAGGACTAAACCAGGACTAAACCAGGACAAAACCAAGACTAAACCAGGACTAAACCAGGACTAAACTAGTACAATGTGAGGACTAAACCAGGACCAGAACAGGACTAAACCAGGACTAAACTAGTACTATGTGAGGACTAAAACAGGACAAAACCAGGGCTAAACCAGGACTAAACCAGGACTAAACCAGGGCTAAACCAGGACTAAACCAGGGCTAAACCAGGACTAAACCAGGACTAAACCAGGACTAAACCAGGGCTAAACCAGGACTAAACCAAGACTAAACCAGGACAAAACCAGGACTAAACCAAGACTAAACCAGGACTAAACCAGGGCTAAACCAAGACTAAACCAGAACTAAACCAGGGCTAAACCAGGGCTAAACCAAGACTAAACCAGAACTAAACCAGGGCTAAACCAGGACTAAACCAGGTAATCCTAAAAGTAAATACACTTAATTATTTGTTAAATCAAAGAAAATGCTAAGGCCTTGGCTGTAACAAAGATCAAATAATGTTTAAAGCGAAATAAAACCTTACATTTACATTTAACTTCAAAAAACAGACCTGGTTTAAAGGGCCTCTGACTCATTTGACAAAAACGCAGTTAAAGGGCCTATGACGGGTTGGACTACACATTGAACTAAAATGCAGTTAAGATGAATATATTTCAAATTTTGGTCAAATTCTTTACCCATTATATCCCAGTTTAATCATTTTTATGTGTCTACTTTTACTTCCTGGTTGTAAATGATGACGTCACACCAGGAAATTAAGAAGCGACCACACTGTACACTGGGGCAAAACGCATCTAATGTCTCAGATTTTTTGACTTGACGAAGAAGAATATACGTGAACGTCTTTATTTTGTTGAATCGATGTTTAAAGGGTCAAAAATGATGATGATTATGAGTTGTGATGTCATCAGTTTGTTTACTTCCTGTAATTTTAAACACATTTGTCAACTTTTCTCTATAAACAGAGACCTGATTGGTGTAAAACTATCATTTATATTTACAACATTCCTGGTTGAACAAATATGTTAGAGGTAATTCCCCAACCGTTACCATAGCAACCAGACGGTAACCAAGGGCCACCGTGCAAAAGTTATGATTTGACAAAAAATAATAACTGACGGCATCTTTATTTTGTCGAACGATCGTTTAAACTGTCAGAAAAATGTGTCAAAGGTGCGTCGCGTTTTGATGACATCACAGAGGGATTCCGTTTTAGAACTCAGCTCTACTTCCTGTCATTTAAAACGTTTATTTTTCAAACTTTCTTCACAAACTGCAACTTCACAAATGTAAAACTATGATAAACATTTATTCCAGATGCCACTCCACCGAACTAAGTCACAGTTAAGGCCAATTCATACTTCATAAGAAGTACGAACTTTGTTCGTGCGCCTCGGGCTGTAAGAACAAGAACAAAGTTCGTTTCGCCTCTGGCATTCATACTTCAGCTCAAGCGCCGCAGCCGAAGTCATTCAGGCCCCGCCCCCCCGTGATCCCCAACAACTGTTTCCACGCTGTTTCTATGGAGATTACCATCGCTGACAGCTCAGTTGATATCGTTTTAGCAATGACAGATGTAGTTTTTGAGTGGATGAGAGAGGAGGAGGAAGAAGAGAGGATGTTTGAAGATGCAGAGGATGACGACTTTTTTTTTTTACATGCGCTGGCCGAGGAGACAGAACGAAATGAGCGAAGATGGCATGTTCGGCCGCTAAATACGACGCGGGTAGTACAGGGCGGGTAGTACAGGTCTGCTCATTCAACAAATGCGGGAGATAGATGAGGAGAGGCACTTTTCGTACTTCCGGATGTCAGCCCGTCGGTTTGACCAACTTGTCTTTAGGATAACACTATTTCTCCAACATGCGCTCAAGGAAATTTACCCCACCCCTTTTGAAACACTGGCCAATCAGAGCCTAGTTGACGCACAGCTCTGCCGAACAAAGTTCTGCTCAACTAATGTGTCAAGAACATGCTGCGAGAACATCCGAACAGAGGCTGTAAGAACAAAATGTCGTAATTTTGTTCTTACAGCCCGAGGTGCACGAACAAAGTTCGTACTTCTTATGAAGTATGAATTGGCCTTTAGTCAACTATGAGAACCCGAAATGTGGACTTTAAGGTTAAAAATGCAATAATTATTCTTTAAAATGCATAAAAGGGTCGTGTTTGTGTAATATTTTGCTTCAGCTTAAGTTTCAGTCACACAAAGCTTACGCTCATGATGAAATATTTGACAAAAAAAGTATAAAAAGAACTGAAGTATCTGTTAAGTTAATTGATTTAAATCTATTTTTTGTATAACGTGGGCTAAACACAGATATTTTGCTGCAGCTTACGTTTCAGCCACAAAAACTTATGCTTGGTTGAAATATTTGAAACTGCATGAAACTCAACTGAAACATTTAGTTAAATTTGATGATTTCAATCTTGTTATTCTTAAAATTCATGGTAATTTTTAAATAACGTGGGCTAAACGCAGACGTTTTGCTGCAGCTTATGTTTCAGTCTCACAAACGTACGTTTAAGATGAAATATTTGACAGAAACCGAATGAACTGAACTGAAATATGTCTTAAATGTGTTGATTTCAATCTAATTTTTTATTAAAATGCAGGTAATAATTTTTGTTTATTGTGGGCTAAATGCAGATATTTTGCTTCAGCTTACGTTTCAGTCTCAAAAACTTATGCTCAGGATGAAATATTTGAAACTGAATAAAACTGATCTGAATTGTTTTATTAATTAAATTTGCTGAAATAATTCTCGTTTTTAAAAAAAAAATGCAGGTCATTTTTGTATACTGTGCTAAATGCAGATATTATATTTTGTTTCAGCCACAAAAACTTGACTGAAAGTGAATAAACTGCAGATTTCAATAAAAAATTTTCTTAAAATGCAGGTCATTTTTGTTCATTGTGGGCTAAACGCAGATATTTTGCTTCAGCTTATGTTTCAGTCTCACAAACTCAGGATGAAATATTTGACAGAATATTAATAAAAAGAACTGAAGCGTTTGTTCAATTTGCTCATTTCAATCTGTTTTTTTCTTTAAATGCATGATCATCTGTGTGTATTGTGGGCTAAACGCAAACATTTTTGCTTCATCTTACGTTTCAGCCACAAAAACTTACGCTTGGACGAAATATCTGACTGAAACTGAACCAAACGAACTGAAACACTGAGTTAAATTCGCAGATTTCCGTCTCGTCTTCCCCGTCTCTCTCACTCGCTGCGGGCCTGTCCTTCCTCCAAACCCCGCGGCCTCCTCTGGACTTTTGCGCAGTCCTCTGGCTCTCTGCGCTTTTTGTGCTGCGGCTGCGGAAACGCGCCGAGGTCTCGAACCGGAAGTCTGCCGCGCTCCGATAAACGCCACCTGACTGACGCGCTGCAGCTTTTTACGCTCAAAATAACCACGGACCACAGAGCAGCCCGATCCCCCCCGCAGGCTCCAGAAAACACTCGCAAACGTCCAAAAAAAAAAAAAAAAAAAGCAAAGTAAGCGCGAGCGAGACGTTTTAAAAGTCAAGTTCCGCAAAAAACAAGGGCCTGGCGCGTTTGTTGCATGCGGCATGTTTTGCAACTTGACTCGAAACAGCAAACACAAGGCGCAGTTCCGTTTGTCTTTGTCATTGTTGTTATTATTATTATTATTTGTGGCGCAAAGAACGACGGCGTGAAAATGCGCAAAGGCAGGAAAGCGATAGAAGCAGCGAGGCCCGGCGCGCGGCGAAAAAGAAAGAAAAAAGCAGCCAAACAATCGGAGGAAATTAGATTCGAGTTTTAAAGCGAGAACAACCGCCATTTTGATTTGCATGAACTGAAAAACGAAAATTATTATTGGGTGAAAGAAGCGGGGCAAAGGGTAAAGTGGCACCGTTTTTGAAAATGCGTATTATTTTGTTTTGTTTTATAAGAAATGCTAAAAAAATTGAACGCGAGACATTTTTGAAAAGCAATAATTCACACCAGAGACAGAAAACAACAGAAATATCACACATATTACCTTCACAAACACATGTCGGTGCTGATTGGTGAAGTGGGACACTGCAAATATGCTCAGTTTTTGTTTGTGAAAACGCTAAAATATATAAAAAAGCAGCAGTTGCATGGATTGTTTGGTTAAAGAGGCACAGATTTGACTTAAAATGTGCTGTGAAGGCTTTAAGGGCCTTTGTGCTCAGAGTCTGCAGCCTGTGACTCTCAGAATCATTCGTCACGTTTCAGAAAATAATCTCACATCCACAAAACTCTCCTTTTTATTTCTGCACGCGTCAGTTGTTTGTGCGAGCTCGGATTTTAAAACATTCCCTCGATATTGTGAGGAAAATGTCGCTTTTGGTGCAGCTTTGACTCGGATTCGCTGCCAGTACTTTTTAGACTTTTTTACGTGACACAGTTTGGACAGTTTTCCGGAGCGCGTTCACGTTAAACCCGAGCGCCGTGCTTTACCTGGATGGACCGGGTCACGCCGTCCGTCCGGGGCTCGCGGCGCGCTCCGAGGTGCGTTCACGGACAGGTGCGTGACTCGCGAGCATCCTCACCGCCGGCGCCGTACAATCCCAAACCGAGCGGCGCCGCGACGAGACGAGGCCGTGTTTCAGCCCCGCTCCGACGGCGGCGAGTCCGAGGCCGCGCCGAGGCGAATTCGGCGAGTTTTGGCGTGAAAATGTCAACGTCCGGAGCCGGAGCGCGCCCCGAAACGCGCCGTAAAGAAGTAAAAAAGCGAGTGTAAAGATGAAGCGGTTAGTTGTGTTATTATAGAGCCACATACACCACGAACGGGAAGGAAGGGGAAATTTTGTACAAGAAGGAAAGAGTGGGGTGCGCGCACGGCCCACGCACGCGCACGCACGCACACACACACACGCAGAGGGAGCGGGCTCACGCGCACGCACGCCCGGTCTTACCTTTATGGTGCAGTCCATCGCGGCGAGCTGTGCGCATTTAGTCGCCGTTTGGAGAGGACTTTGCGGACTTTTACGCAGCGCTCGGTTTGGTTTTGGAGAGGTCTGTGGCGCGGAGACGCTGTGGCGCAGAGGATTGCACTTTGTGGCACAGAGCGCGCGGTCCACACCGGATACTCGCGCTCTCTCTCGCTCTCGCTCTCCCCCCCCTCTCTCTCTCTCTCGCTCGCTCTCTCTCTCTCTCTCTCTCTCTCTCTCTCTCTCTCCGGGTGTGACTAACTCGCTCCGGTCTCACGCGAAATGGGGACTTTTACTAGAAAGTGTTGCTCCAAATCTGCACTCAAGAAGAAAAAAAATAGTCCACTTTTCATGAAGAATTGCTCACATAAAAAAGGCCCGTATAATAACGTAGTGCACTTCTTATGTTTTGTTGTTTTTGTTTGAGAAATACCGACTTAAATTCATATCCAAGTCTCATCTTATGTTACCTTTAAATCTAAATACCTTTGTGCTTTGACAAATAATCGTTTTGTTTTATAAATTCGGATCTGCTCAAAAACCTAAACCTAAAAAAACAGGAAATGTCTGAACAATTACAAACGTTCTTTTACACGTCGTAATGAAAAGTGCGTCGTTGAAGTGTCAGGTTTGTGTTTCGGGATGTGTGTTCAAACTTTTATTTTATTTTTTTCTCCAAGGGCCACATGTTGAAACGCACAAACGCCACGGTGATCCACGGATTCATTCAGATGTGACGATTTAACCCAGCTCTGACCTTTTTCTCAGGCCATAGTTTAACATAATCGGGAAAATAATGTGATTAATTACTCAAATGTGCAGAATATTGGGCCTGTTTATTGTTTGGAGGCCTGTGCGCCGACTAAAACTGCTCCGAGGCCCGTTTTTGTCTCCCGGTTTGTTTAACAGGGCCGGCTCGACGCATTTGGAGGCCCCTGAACAAGACTGAGTTTGGGGCCCACCAGACGACTCACTGTGTAAATAATTCAAGGCAATTTATTTTGTAGTGACTTATCGTTTGATAAATGAAAGCTGGAACTATATTTTTCGGACTCGCTGTTCAGGGAACTTGTGTTTGTTTTAATTTAGTTCAGTAGATCATAATTTCAACCATAGGACACTTTATATTCTTGCAGCTCATAATTTTTATTTTATTTTATTGTATTATTATTATTATTTATTTATTTTTACAATATGGTTTGTTTTAGTTTAGTTTAGTAGATCATAATTCCAACCATAGGAGACTTTATATTCTTGCAGCTTGTTATTATTATTATTATTTTCTTTTTTTTAATTTTTTTTTTTACAATATGTTTGTTTTAGTTTAGTTTAGTTTAGTAGATCATAATTTCAACCATAGGCGACTCGTTATTATTATTATTATTATTATTATTATTATTATTATTATTATTCCTTTTTTTTACAGTATGGTTCATTTAGATCAGGGTTTATTTTGATTTTCGGGATATTGCGTGGTATAAAGTTTAAATTTAGTTGTTTATTGTGATATTTTCTGGAACGCGTTACAATGATTTATCCCAAAATCTCGATCTCGATGGGCGACAGTAAAACAGTCGTCAGTCAATGGACATAACAGTGGAATTTAATGAAATAAAGACAGAAAACCGGAGTGGACTGAGGAGAAAAAAGTGATTCAGGATCTTTATTTAGTGCAGCACCTTCATCTCCAAGAACATTTGAATAAACCACGGCTGCAGCTAAAGATTATTTCAGTTATCGATTAGTCTAGCGATTATTCCTCCAATTAGTTAACCCTTGAACGTGAAAATTTACAGTTTTACAGTTTTTTATTTACAGATGAACAAGGGTTTTAATCAAAAACACACAATTTCCATGTTTCCTGTGTGTTTTTGTGTCATTTCTGCTCCGTCTGAGTCATAAAACCTCTTCTTTCAGCACACAATGTTTTGGAGTTTGTGTATCGACCAGTTAACGATTACTCGATTATTTAATTCGTTGACAACCATTTCTATAATCGATTAGTTGCGATTAATTTGTTGCAGCCCTAGAATAATCCAATCCGACTTGATTTGTGAAGCAGGTTTTTGCCAACACAAGGTTTCCAAAGTGCGTAAACATCAAAAAATCACTTAAAATCACATATGATGAAAATGAATACAAATCAAGTCAACAAAAGAAAGAAAGAATAATAAAAATGGTAATACTGTTGTCGACGCTGATAGAGAAACTACAGGAAAGGACCATTGACAGAGTCAGCGTTCCCCGCCTACTTTTTCCAACTAACGAAGTGACATCGGGGCTCAATATAAACCTAAATGACAGTATAACAGAGTATGATAAATTAGGACAAAATAAAAACAGAAAGACTCGTAAAAGTGAGGATTACATGGGATGATTGACCTCTTCCCAACACGGCATTTGCAAACGGGAAGAGGAAGCCGCAACCGTCGGATATGTGCACCCGGGGGACCCACGAAGAAGAAATAAAATAAAAATAAAAATAAAAAAGGACTAAGGGAGCACAGCAAATCAAAAGCCAGGTATGAAACAGTGACAAACAAAAGAGCAATTTTGTGTCATTATTATTACCATACCATACCAACTTTATTAATAAGGCACTTTAAAAACTAAATCACATCGTATTAAAAGCCGGGAAAAAAGGTGCGTTTTTAGGAGTGATTTAAAAACAGACAGAGATTGAGCCTAATCTCTAAAGGCGGCTGATTCCACAGTCGCGGAGCAGCAACTGAAAAAGCACGGTCCCCACGAAGCTTGCGTTTTGTTTTTGGGACAACAAGCTGCAGCTGATCTGACCTGAGGGCTCGAGAGGGCGGGGCATCAGGGTCAGATCAGAGAGGTACGAGGGGGCAAGGCCATTCAAACATTTATAAGTAAACAAAAGAATCTTAAAATCTACTCTAAAATGCACCGGGAGCCAATGAAGTGAGGATAAAACGGGTGAAATATGATCATATTTACGAGTTAAAAGCCGTGCAGCAGCATTTTGGACCAGCTGCAGCCGGGAAAGAACCGTCTGATTTATGCCTGAATAGAGCGCGTTACAATAGTCCAATTATTATTAACGAACCTGTTACAATTGCACAAAGGAAAGGATGATTGTTTTATTTTATGCTGTATTTAAAGATGAGTCAGAGCTTTAGAGCGCAACATATTTTACGTCGATATTTGTTTTCTATTTTAACTTGTGTCTGGGTCTTCTTCTGGTCTGGACCATAGACTGTAGATATCAGTGGACCATGTTAGCATGCTAGCCGCCGCGTTCCAAATAGGAAGCAGCTATGGAGGCTCCTGGCTCCATAAAGCCGAGCTGCCATTCACTTTCTATTGGGACACTGGTGCCCTTTACTCTGTAACTGTTTCTGCTAAGCTCACCATCTTGAAACTAAAACGTCTGTTTTGACTCACTCTACATGAATCGGGTGTTTTTTTCTCGTTGGTTGTTCATAAATCAAGTTATTAGCAATAATAACTGACCAATCAGGTGCTTCCTTTTCCAGGGGCCGTTTTCGCTCGTGTTAGCAACAGGTTTGATTGACAGCTAGCGCCGCACGTTGCCGCCGTCTCCTCTCGCCGAGGGGCGGATACCGTTAGCAACCTCACTCCTGATTAGTCCGTGTGGTTGCCACGATACGCACTCGGATTTCCAAATATGGAGTCTGGCTCCGCTTTAGCCGCTATAACTGCTAGCCACGATGGGCTTCATTTGGCTGGAGGCAAACGCTATGGGTGACGTCACAATCCCATAGTCCACTGATATCTACAGTCTATGGTCTGGACACAGCATCAGAGCATGGGGCCCCCTGCTGGTGGTGGCCCCAAACATTTGCTCAGATTATTTTTGCCCTGAGCCGGCCCTGCGTCAAGTCTATAATCGTAGTTCAAGTTTATAATCTATTCTAATCCTAATCCCAGCAGCTAAAGACAAATCATAACAAATAATGTAAATCTAGACCTTTCTCTTGCAGTTTTCCTTTTTCAGATGTCATGTTTTTGGATAGAATTTCACAAACGCATCCACGGGTTTCAGAACGATGAGAAATGAGGACTTTTTGCCAGAGTAATTAACAATTTAAGACAAATGATTAAATGTTGTGAATTATAACAAGCCTGTGTCACAACTGCAGTTCCCTCGAAAACCTGGAGGGGGAGCTAAGTCCATCATCGTCCTGCCTTTGTGTGAAGCTTTGTGCTGGTTCTAAATAAAGATCAAATTACTTTAATGATGATCATGACAAACACATCTGTTGTAGTTTTTCCTTCCTCAAAGTGTTGTTTTTTTTTACAACTTTTTTGGTTCAAAATGTACTTACTGTATTTATTTAAAGGTCCCATAACATACAAAATGGACTTTTCAGAGGTTTTAACCTTCCTCCAGTGCTATTTGGGCCTCGTATGTTGTGCCCAAAGTGGTTTTTTGATTGATTCCCTCATGTTTTCACTAGAGAACTGTCTTTTCCGTCCCCCTCGGCTGAGCAGCAGACGGGGCTCCTCACTAAGATGACGCGGTGTTTAAGCCACGCCTCCAGGAAAGCCGCCAAGAGTCGCAAGAATAAAAACAGCTAATGCTAATGCTACACAGTAATTACACGATGGATACGACAGATAGAAGAGTTAGCTTGTTATTTACCAAACGGCAACGTCCATCGTCGAGGCCCTGGAGCACGTCAAACTCCAGGTCAGATCCAGGACGTAGGACTCAGCACGACGCACCGTCAGGACCAGAAAATGTTTATTCAGTGTTTGTGTATCGCTGTTTACCGGAGCACACGGCGCATGCACCATCTCCGCTCTAGGCTTCGGCATGGGTTGGGAGGGGGAGCCGCGCGGGTTGGGCGGGGGAGGCAGGCTGCTCTCTGTTCGGGGGCTCAGATCTCAGAGTGAGCCGTTTGCTTTTGCAGGAGGGGGGCCAGTCCAAGAAATGGGTGTTTTTTGGAAACTGTTATGTTATGGATATTACACAACGAGAAATTGTATCAACAAAGCCCTTAGAATAGACTGTGTGAAGGGGAAAAGAGCAGGATATGGGACCTTTAAATGAACGTTTACTTATTCGGTACATTTTAGTGCAGATTGTAAAATGATGTAAGTCGTCGTGCTCCTGATGCAGCTTGATTTTATTTATTTTTTTAAGATAAATGTCCAAATAGAAAATACACACATGTTGAACCTTATCATTGAGGACACAATTAGCTGAGCAGCTCGTTACAACAACTGACAGAGAAGAGTTAGACTTTGTGTTTTGTTTTGTGTCATGACAGAGACATCAGGTCAGACATCTGTATTTGGAGTAGAACATTCAGCTGTAAACTCACTCAGATAAACAAACAAAATCAAACTACAGCTCACTCTCACTCGCAGAAAGACTCTGAAATGTCGAATAAAGTCAATAAATTAAATAGAAAATCTGAATATTCAATCACTGTGGAGTTGATTTCAAACGTTGTCATCTGAAAAGACGTTTGACTTCCGTCTGAAAGTTATCCTCAGTGAGTAGAACAAGCCTCAGAATTCTGATTTCTATCTGAGCTGTGAAGCCCCGCCCACAGGGAGGAGTCCCTGGTCTTTGTTGAAATATTTTTGTTTTATATTTTAACAAAGACTCAGGGTTAATATTTTTGTCTTCAGTGTTGACACTTGACTTTAAACTGCTCAAGGCCTAAACCCCTTTGAGTGAACAGAAAGTGACTGAAAATTAGCCTCAAATTTCAGAATTCACCTTATTTTTTGGAGTTCAGACTTATTAATCTGGCTTAGAATTGGACAACAAATCCTTCTGTTTGATTCGTCAAATTCTTGTTCAGTCCAAATGGTAATGTTTGGTGCCGGAGCGACTTTAAGAGCTTTGTTGAAGTTACAATGTGCAACGTCAGGTACAAGAATAATCTTTAGACCAAGCGGAGGGCCCCAAATCAATCATGAAACGTTAAAAAAGCTGCATTTATCTGATGTTTTAAGCTCCACCACATCTACATTCAGTCTCAGTGCCTTAATATCAGGTCTGTGTGGCACCAAAATGTTAGTTATTTAGGTTGGAATTGTAGAAAATCTGAAATGTGCTGTAAATAGTTCTTATCAGGACAATGTGGGCCAGTTCACCAGGAAGCCTGAGGGCCAAGAAAAATTGGTCTGAGTGCCGCATTTGGCCCCCGGGCCTGACGTTGGACATGCTTGCTTTAGACGATCTGACAATTTTGTCGTTTCCAGGCGAAAGTTTCAATGTTGAGAGAAACAAATGAGTTCTTCCCATCGTGCCTGGCCTTAAAGGGCCTCTGACAGGTCGGACTAAAATGCAGTTAAGATAAATATATTTCAAAATTTGCTGAAATAGAAACAGAAACTTCACCCCAGTTTAGCATTTTGTAGGTTCTTAATTTCAACTGCTGGCTGTAAATGATGACAACACGCTGGGAAATTACCAAGAAACCTTCGCCAAAACTCCTCTGATGTCACAGATTGTTTTTTATTTGACAAAGATAAATACACCTTTCACATTTGTTGAATCAATGTTTAAAGAATCAAAAAAGTCGTTTGTGTAAATTATGCATAACCTTTGTCTGCGCCGTGACGTCAGTTTGAATATCAGTTTGTTCACTTCCACATTTTTCAACTTTTCTCCACAAACGGCCGCTTGATTGATGTAAAACTATAATTTACATTTAAGTCAAAAATAGAAAATGTTAAAAACCTCTCAAACGCACTTTAAAGGCCCTGTGCCTGATTTTTACTGTTTTAGCTTTAGCTTTAGCTTTAGCTTTAGCTTTAGCTTTAGCTTTACTTTAGCTTGTAATAAAATAAAATATGTTTTACCACAGAACAGATGTACAGTAAAAGCATCTATTCAGGTGAAAACGAGCGCTTTCTCTGCATTTATTTATAGAGCGTTTTATTCTACGAGAAGCAGGAAGTGCGCCGTTAGCATGCTAAAGTTTGTTAGCTTTAAATGGGACGGCAAAATTCGATCAGAGCGCAGAGAAGCGTGAGTACTTATTCACCTTATTCCGGAGGTTGTCGTACGCGCCGCCGTCTTGTTTCCGTTGTAGTTCACACGGAGCAGACGAGCTCAACAGAAAATAAGTTCTACTCGACTAAAAAGACGTTTTCAGGAAATCGTTGTGTTGTGACTTGTTGTTGCTCGTGTTCATTAAACATTTTACACAAATCAATCTACTTTATGTAACATTTTAGCGGCAAGACTTTTCGTGTTTTTCTCACTTATTGTCTCATTTTCGTCACCTTTTCCCCGCATTTTTGTCACTTTCTTCCGTTTTTGTCAAGTTTTTGTCACTTTTACTCACATTTTTGTCAGTCATTTAGTCACATTTTTGTCACTTGTTGCGTTTTCGTCACTTATTGCCGCATTTTTGTCACTTTATTCATTTTTTCCCACGTTTTTGTCATGTTTTTGTCACTTTTAATCACATTTTTCTCACTTTTAATCACATTTTTCTCACTTTTAGTTGCGTTCTTGTCACTTGTCACGTTTTTGTCACTTATCGTGCATTTGTCACTTTATTCCGTTTTTTTGTCACGTTTTTGTCACTTTTACTCACATTTTTGTCAGTCATTTAGTCACGTTTTTGTCACTTGTCGTGTTTTTGTCACTTATTGCCGCGTTTTCGTCACTTTATTCTGTTTTTTTCCATGTTTTTGTCACTTTTAATTGCATTTTTGTCACATTTTTGTCTACTCGACTAAAAAGACGTTTTCAGGAAATCGTTGCGTTGTGACTTGTTGTTGCTCGTGTTCATTAAACATTTTACACAAATCAATCTACTTTATGTAACATTTTAGCGTCAGACTTTTCCCTCGTTCGTCATTAGCTTTAACGGAGTTCTCGTCAAACGGAAGTGCGTTTACAACAAAAGTGCAAAAGTGGGCGGGGCAGAATAAGGTGAATAAACTCATGGAGGTGAATATTTAGGATGCTGGGACTGCATTATGAACGTGAACGACACATGTGTCTAGACTTTAAAATGAACTTATATGTTTTTTAATGTTTCAGAACAGTACAATCAGGTACAGCACCTTTAAGTCTTGATTTAGACACATATTCAGTGGCGGACCTAGGAATTCTGGGGGCCCCAAGGCCAAATGAAGCACAGGCCCCTCTTTATTAAGTGTGATTTTGTGTAGCTTTTCTGTTGTGTTTCTTGGATTGTTCTAGAAGGAAGCTTTAGGGTTTTCTTGTTTATGTTCTATTTGATTTTTAACATTTCAAAGCACAAATGTTCAGCTTTAAACAGGGGGGTTGGGGGTCCTTCCCTAGAAAAACATTTCTAACAAATCGGACCACATTTCCATTTGTTGGTGCAATGTTCAGCTGATTTACGTACATGATATTCACTTGTAATTTTATATGTTATATTTTATTTTACTGTTTAGAAGTAAAATAGAGTTGGCCACTGTCCAGGGTGTACCCCGCCTAAGGCCCAAAGTCACTGGGATAGGCTCCAGTCACCCGCGACTCCTAACGGGAATAAGCGGTAGAGAATGAATGAAAAAAAAAATGAATGAATGAATGTTTAGCTTTATTTTTTTATTACAATCCCAATCTATTTTGTTGGTCTTTTTCTTGTTTAAAAAGTACACTGCGCTGCTTTACGTGATATTGAGAGAAAAGCATCTGTTTCTATGATGATCGGGAAGGTCATCTTATTGGGGGCCCCTTCAGGTCGGGGGCCCAAGGCAATCGGGGCCTATTGCCTCATGGTAAGTCCGCCACTGCACATATTTATTCCAAGTCTTCACAGATTCTTGTTAGTTTTAGCCCCGGTTCAGTCTGTTTTCCCGTCACTCCATCAGAACTCCATTAGTCGCGGTGTAAATGATCGTGGGCGGAGATGACAGACCGCTCTTAATGACTGGAACGACTGAACCTGGGGCCCCACGCGGTCTCGTTATCGCGCACTCGCCGAAACAATGGCTCCGCGCGCAGTAAAAACACGAACGGCGCGCACACAACCAGCGCGCGCCCCCCCGAGCGGCGCGCGTCTGGCCGCCGGAGATAAGCGCCGGCCTTGTCCAAACAAACAGCGCATCTGGAGAGCGCGGGGTCGTGATTGGAGCCGCGGCCGAGCGCGGGGTGGAGGCGCAGAGGAGGGTCTCAGAGCGCGGTGATTAACGAGCCACGGATCACGAAGAGGCGCAGAGCTTTTACGCACGACTTTAACCAAGAAGCACGAGGTTCGGAGCGCCAGCTGTCTGTGCGTAAAAGGAGCTGAGTGGGTTAAACCAAAACCAGGAGTGTTTTATTTACAAACCAAGGCTTAAGTTGGTCCTCTTTTGGAATCGTTTTTACTCAACGTTTGATCGTCTTTTTGTGCGTAAAACTGTCCTTTTCAAAACGAATTCATGAAAGCATTTAAAGTTTTTATTTATCAAACTATACATTTATGTGACTCAATTATAGGTAAAGCGTTCAATCACGTGATAAACACCTTTTTACTGCGAGAAAACAATGCGGCAAGTTTACGTGCGCATGCGTAAAATCATTATAACTAACGATTATTGTATTTGACGTCAGCGATTAATTTTTTTCGATCAAACAGTTATTTATATTGTACATTGACCATTTTAATACATTTGAAATCAAATTAAGGTTGAAATGTGGAGGCTGAAGGCTCTCGCGTGGAGAATAAAATGTCTTGTTAATGGAAATCTGAAATTATTTTCTCTTTTTTGAGATTTTGATTTGATATTGTCTGTAATAATACTGTCCTCGTTATAAAAAGTACTTTCGTGTGTGTTTCAGAGTCTGTGTCAATCCAGAGAAACATTTTTAAACTCGTCACAGTTGGTTAATTAATCCCTGGAGCCTGTAATAAAGACAACGGAGATTAAAAATGGTATATTTTTTGGTATTTCCTTATTTCTTTAAATGCTAAGAGATGCTAAGGCTGTACAGCTACATTAATCAACAAATCAACTAACTATAATATATATCGTATCATAACAATCATAATCGTATTGTGTTCATCATAATGGTTATAAACTAAACTCTAAACAAACTCTAAAACACATACAAAAACTTTTATAACAAAGAGAGAAACTGTATTGACTCAAAATGTCAAAAAAGAATAAACTATTTCCGATTTTCCTCAATAATACACTTTATTCATCAATATTCTCTGTCTAAAGCCTTCAGTCACCGCACTTTCGCAGCTTTATTTGGTTAAAAATGTGTTTAAAAAGTCTCAATGTCCAAAGAATAATAATTGCCAGTTACGATCCTAACACTTACACAAAAAGTCTGCCATTTTGGGACCGGCCAAAGGGCAGGGTCTTATTTTGTTGACGCGTTTCTCTCGTCCTTGTCGCGCTCTTCGGTGACTAAACTCTGGAGGCTCGTGAGGAGACGTGAGCGGCGCGCGGGGGGAGGACACGGTCACGACGCACAGGCGCGCCCCCGTCTCCTCCTGCGCGCCCCCGCTGCGCCGGATAAAAGCGCCGTCCGGCCCCAGACGCGGCGTCAGTCTGAAGTTTACGCAGCGCACGGGATTTTACGCAGCGCCGGGACTCGAGCGTCGAACCCGGAGACAGCGACAGGAAGGTACGGCACGACACTCCGGAGCCAGTGTGCTTTGAAGGGCCAATAATTAAACAACAAAAACAAAGTAAACGTAATAATCGGGCCTTATTTGCACGTAATATATACATTTGTTTACGGATTTGCTGCGCGTTGGTCTGTTTTTGATGCGTAAAAGGTTAGATTTAGCATTATTTCAGTCCTACTTAATAGGTTTAGGCCTCGTTTAGTTTTAAATCTTGCTTTAGCCCAGATTGATGTCTGGTTAATCCTGTTTTAGACCTGTTTTGGTCCTAAATCTGGCAAATGAATGAGTTTCCCACAGAGCAGGAGGGTGCGCTCTGTGTGAATATTTGAAAAGCCCTGGACCTGTGTCGATTTAACGGGATGGACTTAAGGTTATTGTGTTCTTGGTGTAGAATTACATCAAACGTGTCATTTCTGAGGGCGGAAGTAAAGCCTTGCGCAAAGTTTTATTTTTGAGGCATTTTTTAATTGATTCTCCAAAGAAAATGCACAAATATCAAACCAGATGCTCATAGTTTGTGCGTTTAAAACTCTCTGTGATTTGGCTCGGTCTTATTCACTGTGTCAGGCCTGTTCAACTAAAGGCCTGCGGGCTGGATCAGGGCCTCCAAACGATGTAATCCGGTCCACTGTTCATCTTTCACATATAACTTTTTTTTTTTTTTCCTTGTTTACTGGTTTAGTTCTGGTTTTGTCCTGCTTGGTCCTGGTTTATTTCTGATTCAGTACTGGATTACCAATTTTGCCTTTTTGCGTTTTATTTCTCACAACAACAGACAACAACTTGTAACAGTTGTTGTCTTTTTGAATCAGATTTGCTGTTGTTGTAATGTCATGTGAACACAGTGTGGACAGTAATTTTTCATGGACAGTAAAACCAAGACTAAAAAAGGGTAATAAAAATCGACTTTATTTGTCCTGTTTGTGTTTCTGCTGCTCTCAAACTGAAACTAATGGAGTTTATTTTTGTTATTTTTCAGATGGAGATTTGTCAAAGTGGATTCTACAGCGAGGACTTCAGGACTCAAGAGGTCCCAGTCGGACTGGACTTCACAGCCTATGGTCAGTCCACAAACCAGGACTAAACCAGGACTAAACCAGGATTAAACCAGGACTAAACCAGGACTAAAACAAGGATTAAAACAGGACTAAAACAGGACCAAAACAGGACCAAAACAAGGATTAAAACAAGGATTAAAACAGGATTAAAACAAGGGTTAAAACAGGACTAAAACAGGACTAAACCAGGACTAAAACAAGGATTAAAACAAGGATTAAAACAGAACTAAACCAGGACTAAAACAAGGATTAAAACAAGGATTAAAACAGGATTAAAATAAGGGTTAAAACAGGACTAAAACAGGACTAAACCAGGACTAAACCAGGCTTAAAACAAGGATTAAAACAGGACTAAAACAGGACCAAAACAAGGATTAAAACAAGGGTTAAAACAGAACTAAAACAGGACTAAACCAGGACCAAAACCAGGATTAAAACAGGACTAAAACAAGGAATCAAAACAAGGATTAAAACAGGACTAAAACAAGGATTAAAACAAGGATTAAAACAAGGATTACAACAGCTCTAAACACGGATTAATCCAGGATTACAACAGCTCTAAACCATGAGGACTCAAAAGACCGTTATGGAAACAGGTCTAAATCAATACAGATACAGATTTAGACTTAGACTGAACCAGAACTAAACCAGGACTAGGACCATTACCTGGATCTCAGTTTCCCACAGCGAAACCTGAAGTTTTTAAATGTATCTCGCCCCTTTGGCGCACAGTAAATATTCACATGCATTATGTTCGGGCTCATGCACAGCTTTAAAACAGCTTTTTTCAGACGGTGAAGTGAACCTGGGGCGGACCACCCGAGCACAGCCAATCAGAGCGCTGCTTTTGGCTATTACTTCCTGGTTGAAGAGAAAGAAAATGCTCTATTATTATCTGCAGACTGCGCTCAGCGGTCTCATTTTTGTCACAACGTGCTGCTTTTACAAGAAACTGTTTGACGGAAAACACAACATCTACTCATTTACAAATAATCAAACCTGACAGTTCTCCTTTAACGTGAGCAGCACCAGGACTGAACTGAAACATGAAGCTCAAGTGGGACAAACACCAAGGATGAAACATTATTTATATGAAATCCACAAAAAATGCATAAATCTGAAGTAGAAATTTGTTCAGGTCAGATGTTTGTGCTAAAGCTGTGGTCAGATGTTTGTGTTAATCCTTTGGTCAGATGTTTGTGTTAATCCTTTGGTCAGATGTTTGTGTTAATCCTTTGGTCAGATGTTTGTGTTAATCCTTTGGTCAGATGTTTGTGTTAATCCTTTGGTCAGATGTTTGGAGGAAGAGCAGTTCTGACAGATGAGTTTCCTCTGTCCTTCAAACCAGGAAACAGCTGGACAGAGTCTGCTCTGGGTCTGGATTTGGTCTGGGTTAGTCCTGGTTTAGTCCTTGTCGTAGTTTAGTCCTGGTTTAGATCCTGTGGTTTGAGCCACATTTAATCTCTAACCTGGTTATGTCCAGGTTTGGTCCTGGTTTAGTCTTGAATGAGTCCTGGTTTAGGGCGGCTGTAGTCCTGGTCAAATATTTATTTAGTCTTAGTTGAAGCCTGGTTTAGTCTTGGTTTCGTCCAGGTTTTGTCTTGGTTTACGCCTCCTTTCAGTAATAATTTATCCTTGGTTAAAACCTGATGTTGTAGTTTGGCTGATTTGGCTAATTAAGTCCTGGTTTGTCACAGGTTTAATCTCTGTTCAGGGATTAATGTTATCCTTGATAAAAGCCTATCGAAGTGGTACATTAGTCCTGATTTTTCTTTCTGAGATTTTTCCTGGTTCAGTCCTGGTTTAGTCCTGATTTAGTCCTGGTTTAGTCCTGGTTTAGCCCTGGTTTAGCCTTGGTTTAGTCCTGGTTTAGCCCTGGTTTAGACCTGGTTCAGTCCTGGTTTAGCCCTGGTTTAGTCCTGGTTTAGCCCTGGTGTAGTCCTGGTTTAGACCTGGTTTAGTCCTGGTTTAGTCCTGGTTTAGCCCTGGTTTAGTCCTGGTTTAGCCCTGGTTTAATCCTGGTTTAGTCCTGGTTTAGCCCTGGTTTAGTCCTGGTTTAGTCCTGGTTTAGTCCTGGTTTAGCCTTGGTTTAGTCCTGGTTTAGTCCTGGTTTAGTCCTGGTTTAGTCCTGGTTTAGCCCTGGTTTAGCCCTGGTTTAGTCCTGGTTTAGTCCTGGTTTAGCCTTGGTTTAGTCCAGGTTTAGTCCTGGTTTAGTCCTGGTTTAGCCCTGGTTTAGCCCTGATTTAATCCTGGTTTAGTCCTGGTTTAGCCCTGGTTTAGTCCTGGTTTAGTCCTGGTTTAGCCTTGGTTTAATCCTGGTTTAGTCCTGGTTTAGCCCTGGTTTAGTCCTGGTTTAGTCCTGGTTTAGCCCTGGTTTAGCCTTGGTTTAGTCCTGGTTTAGCCTTGGTTTAGTCCTGGTTTAGCCCTGGTTTAGACCTGGTTTAGTCCTGGTTTAGACCTGGTTTAGTCCTGGTTTAGCCCTGGTTTAGTCCTGGTTTAGTCCTGGTTTAGCCTTGGTTTAATCCTGGTTTAGTCCTGGTTTAGCCCTGGTTTAGTCCTGGTTTAGTCCTGGTTTAGTCCTGGTTCAGCCCTGGTTTAGCCCTGGTTTAATCCTGGTTTAGCCCTGGTTTAGAACTGGTTTAGCCTTGGTTTAGTCCTGGTTTAGCCTTGGTTTAGTCCAGGTTTAGCCTTGGTTTAGTCCTGGTTTAGCCTTGGTTTAGTCCAGGTTTAGCCCTGGTTTAGACCTGGTTTAGTCCTGGTTTAGTCCAGGTTTAGTCCTGGTTTAGTCCAGGTTTAGCCCTGGTTTAGACCTGGTTTAGTCCTGGTTTAGTCCTGGTTTAGTCCTGGTTTAGCCCTGGTTTAGTCTTAGTTTTGTCCTGGTTTAGCCCTGGTTTAGTCCTGGTTTAGTCCTGGTTTAGCCCTGGTTTAGCCTTGGTTTAGTCCTGGTTTAGCCTTGGTTTAGTCCTGGTTTAGCCCTGGTTTAGACCTGGTTTAGTCCTGGTTTAGACCTGGTTTAGTCCTGGTTTAGCCCTGGTTTAGTCCTGGTTTAGTCCTGGTTTAGCCTTGGTTTAATCCTGGTTTAGTCCTGGTTTAGCCCTGGTTTAGTCCTGGTTTAGTCCTGGTTTAGTCCTGGTTCAGCCCTCGTTTAGCCCTGGTTTAATCCTGGTTTAGCCCTGGTTTAGACCTGGTTTAGCCTTGGTTTAGTCCTGGTTTAGCCTTGGTTTAGTCCAGGTTTAGCCTTGGTTTAGTCCTGGTTTAGCCTTGGTTTAGTCCAGGTTTAGCCCTGGTTTAGACCTGGTTTAGTCCTGGTTTAGTCCAGGTTTAGTCCTGGTTTAGTCCAGGTTTAGCCCTGGTTTCAGAATTCCTGGTTTTTAGTCCTGGTTTAGTCCTGGTTTAGTCCTGGTTTAGCCCTGGTTTAGTCCTGGTTTAGTCCTGGTTTAGTCCTGGTTTAGTCCTGGTTTAGCCTTGGTTTAGTCCAGGTTTAGCCTTGGTTTAGTCCAGGTTTAGTCCTGGTTTAGTCCTGGTTTAGTCCTGGTTTAGCCCTGGTTTAGCCCTGGTTTAGTCCTGGTTTAGTCCTGGTTTAGCCTTGGTTTAGTCCAGGTTTAGTCCTGGTTTAGTCCTGGTTTAGTCCTGGTTTAGCCCTGGTTTAGTCCTGATTTAATCCTGGTTTAGTCCTGGTTTAGTCCTGGTTTAGCCCTGGTTTAGTCCTGGTTTAGTCCTGGTTTAGTCCAGGTTTAGCCCTCGTTTAGACCTGGTTTAGTCCTGGTTTAGCCCTGGTTTAGTCCTGGTTTGGTCCTGATTTAGTCCTGGTTTAGTCCTGGTTTAGCCCTGGTTTAGCCTTGGTTTAGTCCTGGTTTAGCCTTGGTTTAGTCCTGGTTTAGCCCTGGTTTAGTCCTGGTTTAGACCTGGTTTAGTCCTGGTTTAGCCCTGGTTTAGTCCTGGTTTAGTCCTGGTTTAGCCTTGTTTTAATCCTGGTTTAGTCCTGGTTTAGTCCTGGTTTAGCCCTGGTTTAGTCCTGGTTTAGTCCTGGTTTAGCCCTGGTTTAGTCCTGGTTTAGTCCTGGTTCAGCCCTGGTTTAGCCCTGGTTTAATCCTGGTTTAGCCCTGGTTTAGTCCTGGTTTAGTCCTGGTTCAGCCCTGGTTTAGCCATGGTTAAGTCCTGATTTAGTCCTGGTTTAGTCCTGTTTTAGCCCTGGTTTAGCCTTGGTTTAGTCCTGGTTCAGCCTTGGTTTAGTCCAGGTTTAGCCTTGGTTTAGTCCTGGTTTAGCCTTGGTTTAGTCCAGGTTTAGCCCTGGTTTAGACCTGGTTTAGTCCTGGTTTAGTCCAGGTTTAGTCCTGGTTTAGTCCAGGTTTAGCCCTGGTTTAGACCTGGTTTAGTCCTGGTTTAGTCCAGGTTTAGCCCTGGTTCAGACCTGGTTTAGTCCTGGTTTAGTCCTTGTTTAGCCCTGGTTTAGCCCTGGTTTAGTCCTGGTTTAGCCCTGGTTTAGTCCTGGTTTAGTCCTGGTTTAGTCCTGGTTTAGCCCTGGTTTAGTCCTGGTTTTGTCCTGGTTTAGCCCTGGTTTAGTCCTGGTTTAGTCCTGGTTTAGTCCTGGTTTTGTCCTGGTTTAGCCCTGGTTTAGTCCTGATTTAGTCCTGGTTTAGTCCTGGTTTAGTCCTGGTTTAGTCCTGGTTTAGTCCTGGTTCAGCCCTGGTTTAGTCCTGGTTTAGTCCTGGTTTAGACCTCTGGTGTGTGTCATAATCAGGAGGCGCAGACTTCCTTTGGGACAGATTTAGCTCGGCTCGGTCCACTCCCCGCTCAGGCCTTTCCGCCCCAAACCGGACCAAACCCAGACCCCCCAAAGACCCCCCGGACCCCCCTCGCTTCCTCCGCGCTCCGTTCACGACGCGGCGCTGAAACGTCCTCTGCTGAGTGGACACTAAACGCCTCACAGCCGTTTTCCTGTCGCACATCAGCGCCGGAAACGAGCGCAAAAGGAGCAGCCGAGTGGACGCTTTTCCACTTTTATTTCACTGCGTTTGAGTTCAGACGCTGCAGGTGAAACAGGAAAAAAGATTAAATTTAAAGATATCAATGTTAAACGTCTCCTGTGGTTTAGTCACATAAATGTAAGAAAAAAATGTATTACACGTTTTTCATCATGTCATGTTTTCATGTAGAAATAAGACGTTTTATGTGAAAAAATAGCCAAAAATCCACATATTTGGGACATTTAAATCTGGAAAATGGACAGAACCAGGTTTAAATTTCTTGGTTCATTTTGTAACACAGATTAGTTATTAAAAAAATTCCTAAACATAGGGTATCACTGCAAAAATGAACTTCTAGATGAGTTAAAACGCCTTGATTTGAGGATATTAATCTGAATTTCAGACGTTTTGACTCGTTAAGATGAGTTAAGACTTTTTATTTGATGGAACTAGATTATTTGACTTGTTTCAAACATTATTTCTTATTTCAGTCCAAATTATCTTCCTGCACAGTCGTGTCGAGTTTGTTGTTTGTTGGTGTGTTTTTGTCACAAAAACAGGACCAAACCAGGTCTAAAACAGGACTAAACCATATCTGAGATAGGACTAAACCCAGTCTAAGGAGGTACTAAATCAGGTCTGAGACAGGCCTAAAACAGGACTACTCCAGGTTTAACCCGGTCTCCCTCAGGTCTAACCCGGTCTCTCAGGTTCTAACCCAGTCTCTCTGGTTCTAACCTGGTCTCTCTGGTTCTAACCCGGTCTCTCTCTGGTTCTAACCCGGTCTCTCAGGTTCTAACCCGGTCTCTCTGGTTCTAACCCGGTCTCTCTCAGGTCTAACCCGGTCTCTCAGGTTCTAAGCCGGTGTCTCTCTGGTTCTAACCCGGTCTCTCTCAGGTCTAACCCAGTCTCTCTCTGGTTCTAACCAGGTCTCTCAGGTCTAACCCGGTCTCTCTGGTTCTAACCCGGTCTCTCTCTGGTTCTAACCCAGTCTCTCTCTGGTTCTAACCCGGTCTCTCTGGTTCTAACCCGGTCTCTCTGGTTCTAACCCGGTCTCTCTGGTTCTAACCCGGTCTCTCTCTGGTTCTAACCCGGTCTCTCTCTGGTTCTAACCCGGTCTCTCTCAGGTCTAACCCGGTCTCTCAGGTATAACCCGGTCTCTCAGGTCTAACCCGGTCTCTCTCTGGTTCTAACCCGGTCTCTCTCAGGTCTAACCCGGTCTCTCTCTGGTTCTAACCCGGTCTCTCTCAGGTCTAACCCGGTCTCTCTGGTTCTAACCCGGTCTCTCTGGTTCTAACCCGGTCTCTCTGGTTCTAACCCGGTCTCTCTCTGGTTCTAACCCGGTCTCTCTCTGGTTCTAACCCGGTCTCTCTCAGGTCTAACCCGGTCTCTCTCAGGTCTAACCCGGTCTCTCTCAGGTCTAACCCGGTCTCTCTGGTTCTAACCCGGTCTCTCTCAGGTCTAACCCGGTCTCTCAGGTCTAACCCGGTCTCTCAGGTTCTAACCCGGTCTCTCTCTGATTCTAACCCGGTCTCTCAGGTTCTAACCCGGTCTCTCTGGTTCTAACCCGGTCTCTCTGGTTCTAACCCGGTCTCTCTCTGGTTCTAACCCGGTCTCTCTGGTTCTAACCCAGTCTCTCTGGTTCTAACCCGGTCTCTCTCAGGTCTAACCCAGTCTCTCTCTGGTTCTAACCCGGTCTCTCTGGTTCTAACCCGGTCTCTCTCTGGTTCTAACCCGGTCTCTCTCTGGTTCTAACCCGGTCTCTCTCAGGTTCTAACCCGGTCTCTCTGGTTCTAACCCAGTCTCTCTGGTTCTAACCCGGTCTCTCTCTGGTTCTAACCCGGTCTCTCTGGTTCTAACCTGGTCTCTCTGGTTCTAACCCGGTCTCTCTCTGGTTCTAACCCGGTCTCTCTCTGGTTCTAACCCAGTCTCTCTGGTTCTAACCCGGTCTCTCTGGTTCTAACCTGGTCTCTCAGGTTCTAACCTGGTCTCTCTGGTTCTAACCTGGTCTCTCAGGTCTAACCCGGTCTCTCTGGTTCTAACCCGGTCTCTCTCTGGTTCTAACCCGGTCTCTCTGGTTCTAACCCGGTCTCTCTCAGGTCTAACCCGGTCTCTCTCTGGTTCTAACCCGGTCTCTCTGGTTCTAACCCGGTCTCTCTCTGGTTCTAACTCGGTCTCTCTCTGGTTCTAACCCGGTCTCTCTCAGGTCTAACCCGGTCTCTCTCTGGTTCTAACCCGGTCTCTCTCAGGTCTAACCCGGTCTCTCTCAGGTCTAACCCGGTCTCTCTGGTTCTAACCCGGTCTCTCTGGTTCTAACCCGGTCTCTCTCAGGTCTAACCCGGTCTCTCTCAGGTCTAACCCGGTCTCTCTCAGGTCTAACCCGGTCTCTCTGGTTCTAACCCGGTCTCTCTGGTTCTAACCCGGTCTCTCTGGTTCTAACCCGGTCTCTCTCTGGTTCTAACCCGGTCTCTCTGGTTCTAACCCAGTCTCTCTGGTTCTAACCCGGTCTCTCTGGTTCTAACCCGGTCTCTCTGGTTCTAACCTGGTCTCTCTGGTTCTAACCTGGTCTCTCTGGTTCTAACCCGGTCTCTCTCTGGTTCTAACCTCGGCCCTCTCTGGTTCTAACCCGGTCTCTCTGGTTCTAACCCGGTCTCTCTCTGGTTCTATCTCTGTCTCTCTCTGGTTCTAACCCGGTCTCTCTCAGTTCTAACCCGGTCTCTCTCTGGTTCTAACCCGGTCTCTCTCAGGTCTAACCCGGTCTCTCTCAGGTCTAACCCGGTCTCTCTGGTTCTAACCCGGTCTCTCTGGTTCTAACCCGGTCTCTCTCAGGTCTAACCCGGTCTCTCTCAGGTCTAACCCGGTCTCTCTCAGGTCTAACCCGGTCTCTCTGGTTCTAACCCGGTCTCTCTGGTTCTAACCCGGTCTCTCTGGTTCTAACCCGGTCTCTCTCTGGTTCTAACCCGGTCTCTCTGGTTCTAACCCAGTCTCTCTGGTTCTAACCCGGTCTCTCTGGTTCTAACCCGGTCTCTCTGGTTCTAACCTGGTCTCTCTGGTTCTAACCTGGTCTCTCTGGTTCTAACCCGGTCTCTCTCTGGTTCTAACCCGGTCTCTCTGGTTCTAACCCAGTCTCTCTGGTTCTAACCCGGTCTCTCTGGTTCTAACCTGGTCTCTCAGGTTCTAACCTGGTCTCTCTGGTTCTAACCTGGTCTCTCAGGTCTAACCCGGTCTCTCTGGTTCTAACCCGGTCTCTCTCTGGTTCTAACCCGGTCTCTCTGGTTCTAACCCGGTCTCTCTCAGGTCTAACCCGGTCTCTCTCTGGTTCTAACCCGGTCTCTCTGGTTCTAACCCGGTCTCTCTCTGGTTCTAACCCGGTCTCTCTCAGGTCTAACCCGGTCTCTCTCAGGTCTAACCCGGTCTCTCTCAGGTCTAACCCGGTCTCTCTGGTTCTAACCCGGTCTCTGGTTCTAACCCGGTCTCTCTCAGGTCTAACCCGGTCTCTCTGGTTCTAACCCGGTCTCTCTGGTTCTAACCCGGTCTCTCTCAGGTCTAACCCGGTCTCTCTCAGGTCTAACCCGGTCTCTCTGGTTCTAACCCGGTCTCTCTGGTTCTAACCCGGTCTCTCTCAGGTCTAACCCGGTCTCTCTGGTTCTAACCCGGTCTCTCTCAGGTCTAACCCGGTCTCTCTCAGGTCTAACCCGGTCTCTCTCAGGTCTAACCCGGTCTCTCTCAGGTCTAACCCGGTCTCTCTCTGGTTCTAACCCGGTCTCTCTGGTTCTAACCCGGTCTCTCTGGTTCTAACCCGGTCTCTCAGGTCTAACCCGGTCTCTCTGGTTCTAACCCGGTCTCTCTGGTTCTAACCCGGTCTCTCTCAGGTCTAACCCGGTCTCTCTGGTTCTAACCCGGTCTCTCTCAGGTCTAACCCGGTCTCTCTGGTTCTAACCCGGTCTCTCTGGTTCTAACCCGGTCTCTCAGGTCTAACCCGGTCTCTCAGGTCTAACCCGGTCTCTCTCAGGTCTAACCCGGTCTCTCTCTGGTTCTAACCCGGTCTCTCTGGTTCTAACCCGATCTCTCTCTGGTTCTAACCCGGTCTCTCTGGTTCTAACCCAGTCTCTCTGGTTCTAACCCGGTCTCTCTCTGGTTCTAACCCGGTCTCTCTGGTTCTAACCCGGTCTCTCTGGTTCTAACCCGGTCTCTCTCAGGTCTAACCCGGTCTCTCTGGTTCTAACCCGGTCTCTCTGGTTCTAACCCGGTCTCTCTCAGGTCTAACCCGGTCTCTCTCAGGTCTAACCCGGTCTCTCTCAGGTCTAACCCGGTCTCTCTGGTTCTAACCCGGTCTCTCTGGTTCTAACCCGGTCTCTCTCAGGTCTAACCCGGTCTCTCTGGTTCTAACCCGGTCTCTCTGGTTCTAACCCGGTCTCTCTCAGGTCTAACCCGGTCTCTCTCAGGTCTAACCCGGTCTCTCTGGTTCTAACCCGGTCTCTCTGGTTCTAACCCGGTCTCTCTCAGGTCTAACCCGGTCTCTCTGGTTCTAACCCGGTCTCTCTCAGGTCTAACCCGGTCTCTCTCAGGTCTAACCCAGTCTCTCTCAGGTCTAACCCGGTCTCTCTCAGGTCTAACCCGGTCTCTCTCTGGTTCTAACCCGGTCTCTCTGGTTCTAACCCGGTCTCTCTCTGGTTCAAACCCGGTCTCTCAGGTCTAACCCGGTCTCTCTCTGGTTCTAACCCGGTCTCTCTCAGGTCTAACCCGGTCTCTCTGGTTCTAACCCGGTCTCTCTCAGGTCTAACCCGGTCTCTCTGGTTCTAACCCGGTCTCTCTGGTTCTAACCCGGTCTCTCAGGTCTAACCCGGTCTCTCAGGTCTAACCCGGTCTCTCTCAGGTCTAACCCGGTCTCTCTCTGGTTCTAACCCGGTCTCTCTGGTTCTAACCCGATCTCTCTCTGGTTCTAACCCGGTCTCTCTGGTTCTAACCCGGTCTCTCTGGTTCTAACCCGGTCTCTCTCTGGTTCTAACCCGGTCTCTCTGGTTCTAACCCGGTCTCTCTCTGGTTCAAACCCGGTCTCTCAGGTCTAACCCGGTCTCTCTCTGGTTCTAACCCGGTCTCTCTGGTTCTAACCCGGTCTCTCTCTGGTTCTAACCCGGTCTCTCTGGTTCTAACCCGGTCTCTCTCAGGTCTAACCCGGTCTCTCTCAGGTCTAACCTGGTCTCTCAGGTCTAACCCGGTCTCTCAGGTCTAACCCGGTCTCTCAGGTCTAACCCGGTCTCTCAGGTCTAACCCGGTCTCTCTCTGGTTCTAACCCGGTCTCTCTCTGGTTCTAACCCGGTCTCTCTGGTTCTAACCCGGTCTCTCTGGTTCTAACCCGGTCTCTCTGGTTCTAACCCGGTCTCTCTCTGGTTCTAACCCGGTCTCTCTGGTTCTAACCCGGTCTCTCTCTGGTTCAAACCCGGTCTCTCAGGTCTAACCCAGTCTCTCTCTGGTTCTAACCCGGTCTCTCTGGTTCTAACCCGGTCTCTCTCTGGTTCTAACCCGGTCTCTCTGGTTCTAACCCGGTCTCTCTCAGGTCTAACCCGGTCTCTCTCAGGTCTAACCTGGTCTCTCAGGTCTAACCCGGTCTCTCAGGTCTAACCCGGTCTCTCAGGTCTAACCCGGTCTCTCTGGTTCTAACCCGGTCTTTCTGGTTCTAACCCCGTCTCGTGATGCTTTATGTGTTTTAGACTTTGGTGGTGAAGACCTGTCTTTTCTGTTAGACCCCAGTAAGTCCGGACTCCAGGGACCAGAATCCGGTTTGTCCGAGATCCAGGCCAAACCGAACCCGGTCTACGGCGGCAAAGGTGAGCTCCGAGCACGGGAGGCGCGTCCGAACGTCGAGTCTCGAGCGCGTTTTTACCGTTTTTCCGTTGTTTTTGCAGCGAGTCGAGGCGACGTTCAGCTGTACAACCTGGACTCGTGTCAGGACTTCACCTGGTGGAGCTCGTATCCAAACGGTGAGACGTCGTGTGAACACATCTGCAGGAAAAGAAACCACGATCACGATCAGGGCTGCAACAGTTCATCGACCAAAACTATAAACATAATTGTCGTCATATTTTGTAATGTTTCTGTGGACTTTACAGACTCTAAAACACACTCAAAAAGATCATTTATGACAAAAACAGCAACGTTACAAAGTCAAAACTCCAATTTTGATCACTTTATTCATAAATATTCTTTATCTAGAACCTTTCAGTCTACATATTTACACTTTAATTTGGTTAATAATGAACTTAAAACATCTAATTTTAAACAATGAAAGGATTAAGTGATATTTTTGCACAATTCTATGGTTTCTCTGGACTTTACAGACTCTAAAACACACTCTAAAAGACCATTTATGACAAAAACAGAAGCATTACGAAGTCAAAACTCCAATTTTACTCACTTTATTCATATATATTCTCTATATAGAAGCCTTTAGTCTCCATATTTACACTTTTATTTGATTAATAATGCATTTAAAACGTCTGTGTTTTGTTTGAGTCGATTACAGTGAATAACAGACAGTTGCAGCTCTATAAGAATGAGAGGATTAAGTGATATTTTTGCACAATTCTATGGTTTCTCTGGACTTTAAAGACTCTAAAACACACTCAAAAAGACAATTTATCATGAAAACAGCAGCGTTAAGAAATCAAAATGCGACAAAATTACAAACAGACTCCAATTTTCATCAATAATGCACTTTATTCTCAGTCTAAAATCCTTCAGTCTATATATTTCAATTTTTATTTGGTTGATAATGCGTTTAAAAGACTCTAAAACACACTCAAAAAGACGATTTATGACAAAAACAGCAGCGTTACGAATGAAATTGTCAAAAAAATAACAAACAGACTCCAGTTTTCATCAATAATACATTCATTCATTCATTTTCTACCGCTTATTCCCGTTAGGGGTCGCGGGTGACTGGAGCCTGTCCCAGTGACTTTGGGCCTTAGGCGGGGTACACCCTGGACAGTGGCCAACTCATCACAGCAAACACAGAGACAGAGACATTAACAGACAACCATTCACTCTCACATTACGGACAATTTAGAGTTATTAATTAACCTGAACACAGTCATGTCTTTGGACGGTGGGAGGAGCCTGAGAACCCGGAGAGAACCCACGGTAACACGGGGAGGACATGCAGACTCCACCCAGAGAGATCGTGTGATGTTAGGGTGGTCCGGGATTCAAACCCACGATGTTGGGGTGGTCTGGGATTCGAACCCACGATCTCCTTATTGAGAGGCAGAAGCTCTAGCCGCTCTGCCACCGTGCACCCCTATAATCAATAATACACTTTATTCATAAATATTCTCAGTCTAAAACCCTTCAGTCACATTATTTCAACTTTTATTTGGCTGATAATGCATTTAAAACATCTCATTGTTGTTTGAGTTTCAGTTTAGGATTTAGGGTTTAGATTAAGGATTAAGTGATGTTTTTGCACAATTGTTTGGTTAATTTACTGTGCATTAATGTTTGGAACTTCAACTGGGACATTTTCAGACATTTATTAAGCGTTTTACTTTTTTATTAATTTCACTCTTTGCCTACAGTAGATTCTCAAAAAAGTGAACTCGCATTAGTTTTATCTGTAAATATTATTCACCTAGAAGTAAAAAGTAGTTCACATAATTAGTTAAGTGTAAAAGTATTCGGTTAAATCACTACTTAACTACTTTTAACAAATGAAATGTAAGATATTATGCATGTTGTAAAGAAATAAACATAAACAAACAACATAAACCTGTGGTTTTTGAGCTAAAAGTAACGATTATTTTAGTAGACGACCAGCAAATGATTATTTATGTTTTAGATTTAGACTTTTTAAACACATATTTGACCAAATAAAGGTTGAATTATGGAACTGAAGGCGTCTAGACACAAAATATTTACCAAAAAAATTTATTATTGATGAGTATTTATTGTTTTTTGACATTTATATTTAATAATGCAACTGTCTTTGTTATAAAAAAATCAGAGAAACATGATCAAAATACGACAATTCATAAATAACTGGTTAATTATAGTTTTTAGTCGCACAGTTGTTGT
Source organism: Rhinogobius similis (assembly GCA_019453435.1). Lineage (NCBI taxonomy): Eukaryota > Metazoa > Chordata > Actinopteri > Gobiiformes > Gobiidae > Rhinogobius > Rhinogobius similis. Next base: position 37,936,158 of record CM033626.1, read on the forward strand.
TTTTAGCCTCATTTGAGCTGCTTTATTCCACGGTGCACCAGCAGAGGGCGAGTCTGCACCGTCAGAATCTGCTTTTACTGCCGTTCGGTTGTAGCTTTCCCGATGTTTGTCCGTTTAAACATTCCTTTCGTTCGTTTTACTCAGCCGTTTTCTCCTTTTGCCGCAGAGGCCGTGGGGGCGGAGCCGGCCTTCCAGGATCCAGGGTCGGGCCTGTCGTACCAGAGCCTCGTGCCCCAGAGCAGCCACTTCAGCCCCGCCCCGGAGTCCAGCCAGAGCCCCTACAGCTCCAGCCAGAGCCCCTACAGCTCCAGCCGCTCCGCCAGCTCCGGCCAAGGTCAGGAACCGAGCGCCAACGGGAAAAACTGAACACCGAGCACTGAATACTGAACACCGAACACCGAGCACTGAACACCGAGCACTGAACACCGAGCACTGAAAACCAAGCACTGAAAACCGAACACCGAGCACTGAACACCGAGCACTGAATACTGAACACCGAGCACTGAACACCGAGCACTGAACACCGAGCACTGAACACCGAGCACTGAACACCGAGCACTGAACACCGAGCACTGAACACCGAGCACTGAACACCGAGCACTGAACACCGAGCACTGAACACCGAGCACTGAACACCGAGCACTGAACACCGAGCACTGAAAACCAAGCACTGAAAACCGAACACCGAGCACTGAACACCGAGCACTGAACACCGAGCACTGAACACCGAGCACTGAACACCGAGCACTGAAAACCGAACACCGAGCACTGAACACTGAATACTAAAAAACTAAACACGACACCGAACACTGAACACCGAACGGCAAACACTGAACACTGAAAACCGAACACGAACACTAAACACCAAACGCCGAGCACTGAAAACCGAACACTGAACACTAAATACTAAACACCGAATGCCAAACACCGAACACTGAAAACCGAACACAAACACTAAACACCAAGCGCCGAACACAGAACACTGAACAAGAACGGCAAATCCAAACAGCAAAAACCAAACTCCAAACACAAAACGCCAAACACCAAACACTAAACGCCGAACACTGAACACTGAACACAAGACGCTAAATACCAAGCACTGAACGATGAACGCCGAACACTAAACACCAAACACCAAATCCAAACAGCAAAAACCAAACTCCAAACACAAAACGCCAAACTCCAGAAACCATACGCCGAACACTGAACACTGCCTCAAGGTTTTGCCAGGTGTGCCTTGAAAAAATGTCCAATTTGAGTCAACAGTTTCACAAATACGGATGTAATCGACTAATTGACTATTTTGGAGTAAATTACACCAAAAACAAGCTCAGAGCCATCACTGTTTCCAATATGAAAGAACCACACAGCGGTCCGAACATCATTTACCATATTTTTAACGAAATGCTCTGATTGTGTTGTGTTTTGATATTCGGTGGTTTGCCATGGTGTCATTTAACGGTAAAAAGTGTACCACACTCAAAAAAGGTTAAAAAACACCGTTCTAGTGATAAAGAAGCACCAAAAAGTTAAATAATGTACGTTTTAAATCAACCAATCACACTGAATTGTGGGTCTTCTGCAGGTGTGAGTGACCTGTCCTACTCGTGCCCAGACTACTGGCCCGAGTACGCCTCCTCCTTCGCCTCCCCTCACCCGCCTCACCCCTGCCCCAGCCCCGTCGCCGCCCACTCGTACTGCCCCCGTGTGGCCAAACGTAAAAGTTCAGCCGCGGCGGCGCAACGGGCGGACCGCGAGGGGCCCATCTCTGCCATGGCGGCGTATCCGGGTACGTATCCGGGTTGTTTTTCTAATTCTGACTTAGTTTGGTGGGAGGGCACCTGTTGTAAATATTTATCGTAGTTTTACATCCGTGAAGTTGCAGTTTGTGAGAAAAAAATTGGAAAATGAAAGTTTAAAATGACAGGGAGTAGTGCTGAGTTCTAAAACGGAATCCCTCTGTGATGTCATCAAAAAGTGACACTGAAAATAAATAGACAGTGAACGCTCGACCGATGCATTTTTCTGACTGTTTAAACTGTCATTCAACAAAATAAAGGTGTTGTCAGGTTTATTATCAGCTCTTGTTGTGAAATGGTGATTGACCGTTTGTGTCTTTAATGCAGCTGTCTGTTCAAACCCACTTTTTCTCCTGTTGTTTAGCCTCTGAAGCCTCTGAGCAGATGACTTTATTTACCTCTTAAAGACCAGAGCTGCACAATTAAACCAAATCAACTCAAAATCACCATTTTAATTGATGCAATTGGCAAATCACAACGACTGCAATTTTTGAAGTGCAATAATTTCTTCCAAAACAAAAAAAAAAATGTCTTGCTTTGATTTGAATAAAAACTTCTGTAAAAAAAAACACTGGGGTTTGGATTTGTACAAACATGTTCTGAAACAAGCGACAAAAATGCGCCAACAAACAACAAACGCGACTCAATGCAACAAAACCCGACTAAAAGTGACAAAAACATGACTTTAAACGACGAAGACGCAACTGTAAGTGATAAAGACACATGTAAATACGATTCAACATGCTATATATATAGATGGATGAACGGACAGACAGATAGATAGATGGATAGAAAAGTAGGATTTTTACTCATGACTTGAAGCTGATTTGGACAGTATTGACAGATGGTGTTGTTCTTTGGGTGAACCCTGTGCTCTCGTCCAGGCTCTGGTCCGATCCAGCTGTGGCAGTTCCTCCTGGAGCTCCTGCTGGACTCCTCGTGTCAGACCTTCATCTCGTGGACCGGAGACGGCTGGGAGTTCAAGATGTCCGACCCCTCCGAGGTAACGCGCCCTAACCCCGCCCCGGAGCAGCAGCGCGGCCTGCACGCATCGACCGGCATCTGTCGTTTTGACTCGTTAAGATCAGTGGAGACGGTTTATTTGATGGAACTAGATTATTTGACTTGTTTCAAACCGTTTCTGACTTGTTTCAACACATTATTTCTTATTTCAATCCAAATGATCTGTCACTGGGTTAAGATCATTTTACTTGCCCGACTGACAAATGTATTTTCTTATTTTAAACAAAATTATGATCATCATCAGCCAGAAATACTTTGAAAACAGTGAAATATCCTGCATCACATCAGCAATTAAATCTCATCGAGTCAAAACTTCTCAAATCCAGATAAAAATGATCAATTCAAGCCATTTTAAACTTTACAGATGTACTTTTTTGCTGCAGGAAGATCATTTGGACTGAAATAAGAAATAATGTGTTGAAACAAGTCAGAAACGGTTTGAAACAAGTCAAATAATCTAGTTCCATCAAATAAAAAGTCTTAATTAATATCCTGAAATCAAGACGTTTAACTCATCTAGAAGTTCATTTTTGCAGTGTTTTATTCGTCAAATCATAACTACTGTGTGATTCATATGGATTTTTGGCCTTGTTTTCAAAATGGTTGCTATGGTAACGGTTGGAGAATGACCTCTAAATATGACATATCTGCTGTCCATGTTCAACCATAATTTGGCTTGAAATAAGAAATAATGTGTTGAAACAAGTCAAATAATCTAGTTCCATCAAATAAAGACTCTTAACTGAATTTAACGAGTCAAAACGTCTGAAATTCAGATTTTAACTCATCTAGAAATTCATTTTTTGCAGTGCACTATATCGACGTATTGATCACTGAATGGCAGATCTAAACTACTGTCTTTATTCTCACGTTTCATCACATGGTTCACGTCAGGATAGATGTAAAGATATTTTTTGGGCTGATGTTTATCCTAAGCATTTTTTCTTTGCACGAGAACCTTTTTTTTGAGCCACAAAGGGTCGAATAATTCACTTCCAGGACGTTAGGAAAGGTTTAACGGAGTGAAAACAGGAACATTTCATTGGCCGTTTTTATTTACTTGTAATGCACGGTTCCTCCACCAGATGGCGCCCAAAACATTTGAAAAATAAAAACCTGTTTGTGTCATAAAGACTGACCAAACCTGAGACGCCGCAGTGTTCATGGACTAATGTTAATCTCACGTGTTTAAACTGCAGGACTGTTCAGTTTAAGGTCCAGGGGCCAAATCAGGCCCTCCAGGGGACAGGATCTGGCCCCAACCATCTCAGAAAATCTAGGAAATAATGTATCAAGTTTAGTCCAGGTTTAATCATGGTTTAGTCCTGGATAGGACCTGATCTAGTCCTGGTTTAGTCCTGATCTAGCCCTGGTTTGGTCCAGGTTTAGACCTCGTTTAGACCTGGTTTAGTCCTAGTTTAGTCCTTGTTTAGTCTTGGTTTAGACCTGGTTTAGTCCTTGTTCAGTCCTGATTCAGTCCTGGGTTAGTCCTGGTTTAGACCTGGTTTAGTCCTGGTTCAGTCCTGGTTTAGTCCTGGTTCAGTTCTGATTTAGACTTGGTTTGATCCTGATTTAGACCATGTTTAGTCCTGGTTTAGACCTGGTTTAGACTCGGTTTAGGGCTGGTTTGAGTCTGGTTAATTCCTGGTTTAGACTCGGTTTAGACCTGGTTTAGGTCTGGTTTAGACCTGGTTTAGTCCTGGTTTGGGTCTGGTTTGGTCCAGGTTTAGACCTCGTTTAGACCTAGTTTAGTCCTTGTTTAGTCTTGGTTTAGACCTGGTTTAGTCCTGGTTTAGTCCTGGTTTAGTCCGGGTTCAGTCTTGGTTTAGTCCTGGTTTAGTCCTGGTTCAGTCCTGGTTTAGTCCTGGTTCAGTCCTGGTTTAGTCCTGGTTCAGTCCTGGTTTAGTCCTGGTTCAGTTCTGATTTAGACTTGGTTTGATCCTGATTTAGACCATGTTTAGTCCTGGTTTAGACCTGGTTTAGACTTGGTTTAGACCTGGTTTGGGTCTGGTTTAGACCTGGCTCAGTCCTGGTTCAGTCCTGGTTTAGTCCTGGTTCAGTTCTGGTTCAGTCCTGGTTCAGTCCTGGTTCAGTCCTGGTTTAGTCCTGGTTTAGTCCTGGTTCAGTCCTGGTTCAGTTCTGCAGATGTTGTTAAAGCCGTTCTTGGTACATTTTTTTTGTACATAATAAAGTTGAATAGCCCTGGTTTAACATGACCCTAAATAGTAGTATTTGTAGTATTTGTAGTATTTGTAGTATTAGTAGTATTAATAGTATTAGTAGTATTAGTATTATTAGTAGTATTAGTATTATTAGTAGTATTAGTAGTATTAGTAGTATTAGTAGTATTAGTAGTATTAGTATTATTATTATTAGTAGTAGTATTAGTATTATTAGTATTATTAGTATTATTATTAGTAGTAGTATTAGTATTATTAGTATTATTAGTATTATTAGTATTATTAGTATTATTAGTAGTATTAGTAGTATTAGTATTATTAGTATTATTAGTAGTATTAGTATTATTAGTATTATTAGTAGTATTAGTAGTATTAGTATTATTAGTATTATTAGTAGTATTAGTATTATTAGTAGTATTAGTAGTATTAGTAGTATTAGTAGTATTAGTATTAGTAGTATTAGTAGTATTAGTAGTATTAGTAGTATTAGTAGTATTAGTATTATTAGTATTATTAGTAGTATTAGTATTATTAGTAGTATTAGTAGTATTAGTAGTATTAGTAGTATTAGTATTAGTAGTATTAGTAGTATTAGTAGTATTAGTAGTATTAATAGTATTAGTAGTATTAACAGTACCCGGCGTGTCTTGTTTTCGCAGGTGGCCAAACGCTGGGGTCAGTGCAAGAACAAGCCCAAGATGAACTACGAGAAGCTGAGCCGCGGCCTGCGTTATTATTACCACAAGAACATCATCCACAAGACGGCCGGCAAGCGCTACGTCTACCGCTTTGTGTGCGACGTGCAAGGCATGCTGGGTAAGACCGCGCAGGAAGTGGTCAGCGGCGTCAACGGCCCGCCCACAGCCGCGACGCCATCGACGCCGGACGGCCGCTGGGGCTCGCAGTGACGGCGCTAAAAGACTGGGGGCGTCGTCGAGGGAGACGAGGAGCACGGAGAAGAGGAGTTGTAGATATTCAAAGAACCGAGAACTACGGACTAAACCGGGATCACGGCCGGTCTAGAACAGGACTTGAAAGGGACTTCAGCGCGACCGAAACGGGAACTAAACCACGACTGACCGAGCAACAGCAGAGCTACACCGAGGCTCTTGAACATGGACTAAACCAGGACTAAACATGGACCAAGACTAAACCAAGACTAAACATGGACTGAACCAAGACTAAACCAGGACTAAACATGGACCAAGACTAAACCAGGACTAAACCAAGACTAAACATGGACCAAGACTAAACCAGGACTAAACATGGGCTAAGCCTGAACCAAACCAGGACTAAACATGGAGTGAACCAAGACTAAACCAGGACTAAACCAAGGCTAAACATGGACCAAGACTAAACCAGTACTAAACATGGACCAAGACTAAACCAGGACTAAACATGGACTGAACCAAGACTAAACCAGGACTAAACATGGGCTAAGCCTGAACCAAACCAGGACTAAACATGGAGTGAACCAAAACTAAACCAGGACTAAACCAGGACTAAACATGGACCAAGACTAAACCAAGGCCAAACATGGACCAAGACTAAACCAGTACTAAACATGGACCAAGACTAAACCAGGACTAAACATGGACTGAACCAAGACTAAACCAGGACTAAACCAGGATAAACATGGGCTAAGCCTGAACCAAACCAGGACTAAACATGGAGTGAACCAAAACTAAACCAGGACTAAACCAGGACTAAACCAGGACTAAACCAAGGCCAAACATGGACCAAGACTAAACCAGGACTAAACATGGGCTAAGCCTGAACCAAACCAAGACTAAACATGGACTGAACCAAGACTAAACCAGGACTAAACATGGACCAAGACTAAACATGGACTGGACCAAGACTAAACCAAGACTAAACCAGGACTAAACATGGACTGGACCAAGACTAAACCAGGACTAAACCAGGACTAAACATGGGCTAAGTCTGAACCAACCCAGGACTAAACATGGGCTAAATCTGAACCAACCCAGGACTAAACATGGGCTAAATCTGAACCAAACCAGGACTAAACATGGGCTAAATCTGAACCAAACCAGGACTAAACATGGGCTAAATCTGAACCAAACCAGGACTATTTAGGCTCAAAGACTTAACAAATAAGTGTGAACGCACCCAGAGACACGTCTTAGTATCTGGGGCTATTCTACAACTTTAAAGTGGACTAAACCAGGACTGAACCAGGACTAAACCAGGACTACAACAGAGACAAATAAACCAAGACTAACTGGACCAGACAAACGAACTGTAAAAATCTCAATAGGACTAAATTGGGACTTTAACTAGGACTAAACCAAGACTAAACCGGGACTAAACCAGGACTAAACTGACCTTTATTACCCTAGAATAAACAGGGACTAAACTGAGACTAATTCTGACCTAAACCAGGACTAAACCAGGACTACAACAGAGACAAATAAACCAAGACTAACTGGACCAGACAAACAAACTGTAAAAATCTCAATAGGACTAAACTGGGACTTGGTAACTAGGACTAAACCAGGACTAAACCAGGACTAAACTGACCTTTATTATCCTAGAATAAACAGGGACTAAACTGAGACTAATTCTGACCTAAACCAGGACTAAAAACCAGGAAAACCCGGCACTAAACGACAGCAGGACTTGAAGCGTGTGATACTCCTGAGCTCCACCAGGGGGAGCGCGCCGCAGCTTGAGAACCACTCACTTAGCAAAAGTTTCTCAGGGCCAAAGCACTACGTGGAAAACGTCTGTCCCAGAACGTCGTGTACATTTGTGAATACTTTTGTAGAGTTTTGTGCATTTAATTGTTTTTTATACAAAACTCGGTCTACCTCTGTATCAGAAGAATTTACTGTTTATGCTGTGATTAAATGTATCTGCGTTTTGAAGCAAAGATGGCGTCTGCAACGAGTTTTCACTTTGGATCTGTAAAATCTACACTGCAAAAATGAACTTCTAGATGAGTTAAAACGTCTTGATTTGAGGATTTTAATCTGAATTTCAGACGATTTGACTCGTTAAGATCAGTAGAGATTATTTATTTGATGGAACTAGATTATTTGACTTGTTTCAAACCGTTTCTGACTTGTTTCAACACATTATTTCTTATTTCAGTCCAAATTATCTTCCTGCAGCAAAAATGTAAATCTGTAAAGTTTAAAATGGCTTGAATTGATCATTTTTATCTGGATTTGAGAAGTTTTGACTCGATGAGATTTAATTGCTGATGTGATGCAGGATATTTCACTGTTTTCAAAGTATTTCTGGCTGATGATGATCATAATTTCGCTTAAAAGTAAAATGATCTTAACCCAGTGACAGATAATTTGGATTGAAATAAGAAATAATGTGTTGAAACAAGTCAGAAACGGTTTGAAACAAGTCAAATAATCTAGTTCCATCAAATAAAAAGTCTTAACTCATCTTAACGAGTCAAAACGTCTGAAATGCAGATTAATATCCTGAAATCAAGACGTTTTTACTCATCTAGATTCAGTTCTTGCAGTGTTTCTTGTGACGTTTGAAGAGACTAAACCAGGACTACACTGCAAAACTGAACTTCTAGATGAGTTAAAACGTCTTGATTTCATGATATTAATCTGAATTTCAGACGTTTTGACTCGTTAAGATGAGTTAAGACTTTTTATTTGATGGAACTAGTTATTTTACTTCTTTCAGACCATTTCTGTGTGATTTATGTGAGGTTTGGAGCTTGTTTTCAAAATGGTTGCTATGGTAACAGCAGAATTACCTTCAACTGTGTCGTATTTGCTGCTCAGCCAGGAAGTCATTTTAAACATTACAAACACTGTCAAACTGGGGATAAATCTGCATAATGTTTAGTACAGTTTTAAATATAATCATGTCCACTACGTTTTAGTGAAATGTGCCGTCGAACCTGTCATACAGACCCTTTAAAAGTCTGTAAATAAAAACGTACTAAATTCAGAATGGAGGCAAAAGTGACGGATTTAACCTCAGAATATCACAAAATATGAGGAATTGAGATGATTTTGTCAAAGTAAAAGCCTCAGACTCATGTGAGTGACATCAGAGCTGCTTTAAACACATTTATTATTGTGTTTTACATCATGTTTTAGGAAATTATGATCAACTCTTTGCATTTTTGATGAAGGAACAATCCAGATTTATGGGTTTTACAGAAATGTTGAGCCCACAGTGATTTTTCATTTTATCCAGAGATATATTAGATACTATTCCATAAATTACATTCTTTTGAAGCTCAAATACAATTTTAAGGCTAGAAAATTGTCCCATTTGTTATAGAAAACCAAACTAACTGATCTCTCTGCTCTGGAAATTCAAACGTTTTGCTTTTCAAACCATAGAATTTAGATCTAATGTGAGAGAATCATTCAAACATTTACAGTCGACTTCATTTTGCCTCCAGTCGCCTCCTTCAGGAACTTTGACACATCACATTTTAAAGGGTCTATTGACTTTCATAATATTTTGACGTTCCTTTAAAACACAAAGGGTTCACTGCAAAAATGAACTTCTAGATGAGTTAAACGTCTTGATTTGAGGATATTAATCTGAATTTCAGACGTTTTGACTCGTTAAGATCAGTGGAGATTATTTATTTGATGGAACTAGATTATTTGACTTGTTTCAAACCGTTTCTGATTTCTAACCAGGGCGCCCCAGAGGAGCAGGACTGCAGACTGGGTGGAGGTGGACAGCTTTGACCCCACACATTGCACCAGGCCCCATAGTCAGAGTCACACTCTGCTGGGGCCCGGTGCACTCCGCCCCAGGGGCCCTGGGCCCCATCCCAGGGCCGCTCGGAGGCGATAGACCGATTTTTGCAAATGTCAATCGCAAAAAACGTCATTCCCAAAAAACGCCCGGGCATCCCTAGGAACGACGCAAAATGTCAAAGTTCGCGTCATTTTTATCTGGATTTGAGAAGTTTTGACTCGATGAGATTTAATTGCTGATGTGATGCAGGATATTTCACTGTTTTCAAAGTATTTCTGGCTGATGATGATCATAATTCATCTTAAAATAAGAAAATACATTTGTCAGTCGGGCAAGTAAAATGATCTTAATTTCTTGAAATAAGAAATAATGTGTTGAAACAAGTCAGAAACGGTTTGAAACAAGTCAAATAATCTAGTTCCATCAAATGAAAAGTCTTAACTCATCTTAACGAGTCAAAATGTCTGAAATTCAGATTAATATCCTCAAATCAAGACGTTTAACTCATCTAGAAGTTCAGTTTTTGTGGTGTGATTGTGAGGCTGAATAGACGGAATCAGGTTTGATCCGACTCAAAACCCGGACCAAACCAGGACTAGACTCACTGGACGTTGCCAAAGAAACAGAAACTCACATTTGAACAAACACTTTTAATTCTTGTACAAAACATAGTCCTGAAAATGCATTTTAAGAACAATTATTCAACATTGGAGCTGCCACTTTATGGTATCAAACTGGAATGACATATTTGGGAGATTCTCACGTGTAAAAATGTTGCTTCTAAAAATATTCTGTGAAAAGATAACAGGCCAAATTCTATTACAATCTCTTTTTTTTTCAATTAAAAGTTGCTGATGCATTTGAACGATGGAAATAAATAAGACAACAATATGCAACAGAACGACTTTGGATCCAGCTGTTTTTAAATAACTTTAAATAAAAATAAGTTACTTTGAACATACTATTATTTTCATTTTAAGTGCATTTTCTTCCTTTTATACTAAAAAGGAATTATTATTAAAATATTTTAAAAGTGTCAATTCAAACTTATTCATTATTGTCTTAATTAATGATGAATATTTAATAATGTGTTTAACCTTCTGTATAACCCTGCAGGATATCTGAAAAGTCAGATGTTTGGAATGTCAAAAGACTCAGGGCCCAGAGATGGGGCAAACACCTCCACCAGGGGCCCATGAGCCAGGGCCCCACTGCCACAGACGACCGCCGCTCCCGGTACAGAGGGAGGAAACACTGGAGAGTCTAAAATGAATAAAACAATAGATAAATATTAAGAAATAGGTCAATAAGTGGGTTGAAATAGAGTAAAACTAAATAAATAATAAATAAATACAACTAAAATGCTAAGCCTAAGTTAAATAAACACAATAAATAGGATAAATAAATATATTAAATTAACTGATTAAATTAAATATTAGTCAAAAGCTACGAGCCAAGCAACCCACCCACAGTCACATACACACCTGAACAAACCTGAACACACACACACAACACACACACACACACACACACACACACACACACACACACACACCCACACATATACAGATACACACCCATCTATGTGCATACACACGTATTTACACACACATACCCTAAGATACAATAGACTGAGTGCAGATACACCAGTTGAGGAAGCACCATCAGAGGAGCCGTCTGCACCAGGAGCAGAGAGTCCGTAGCCACAGGACACAGACTCAGAGCCCCGAGGAGAGATGGGGCAAACACCAAACCTCCACCAGGGGCCCATGAGCCAGGGCCCAGCAACCACAGATGAACACCGCTCCCAGTACAGAGGGCCCCTCAGAGGAAACACTGGAGTCTAAAATAAATAAAAGAATAAATAAATAAATATGGGTAATTAATAATAAAATAGAACTAGAGTAAAACTTAAATAAATACATATAAAATAAGTAAACACAATAAATAAATGTAACAAATACACAAATTAAATATTAGTCAAAAGCTAAACTAAAAAAGGTGGGTCTTGATCCTGCTCTTAAAAACCTGAACGTTCTCTGCGGCCCTGAGGTTCTCCGGCAGGCCGTTCCACAGACGAGGGCCAATGGAACTGGAAGGACGCCTTGCCGTGAGTGTGTGTCCTGACTTTGGGAATGACTAATCAAATCAAATCAAATCAATTTATTTTTCTAATGCCCAAAATCACAACAACAGTTGCCTCGATGGGCCACAGGTAGAAAGCAGTTCAGATAACTGTCCCAGAATGCCCCTGTCCTTTGACCCTCCTTCGCGGCGAGGAAAAACTACACTACGACTAGGAGCCGGCTGCCGGAGGAGGGGCCCGAGGAGGAGCGCAGGGGCCGCGAGGGTTCATATGGTAAAAGCAGTGAGTGAGACATCTTCAACTAAAAACCGCTTTTGCAAAACGGTCAGATAATGATAAGGAGTGGAGTCTGGTCCTTACAGTCTTTAGGTTCCAGAGTCCGGCCTTTAGGCTCCAGAGTCCGGGTTTTACAGTCTTTAGGCTCCAGAGTCCGGCCTTTAGGCTCCAGAGTCCGGGTTTTACAGTCTTTAGGCTCCAGAGTCCGGTCTTTAGGCTCCAGAGTCCGGGTTTTACAGTCTTTAGGCTCCAGAGTCCGGTCTTTAGGCTCCAGAGTCCGGGTTTTACAGTCTTTAGGCTCCAGAGTCCGGCCTTTAGGCTCCAGAGTCCGGGTTTTACAGTCTTTAGGCTCCAGAGTCCGGCCTTTAGGCTCCAGAGTCCGGCCTTTAGGCTCCAGAGTCCGGCCTTTAGGCTCCAGAGTCCGGCCTTTAGGCTCCAGAGTCTGGGTTTTAGGCTCCAGAGTCCGGTCTTTAGGCTCCAGAGTCCGGGTTTTACAGTCTTTAGGCTCCAGAGTCTGGCCTTTAGGCTCCAGAGTCCGGGTTTTACAGTCTTTAGGCTCCAGAGTCCGGTCTTTAGGCTCCAGAGTCCGGGTTTTACAGTCTTTAGGCTCCAGAGTCCGGTCTTTAGGCTCCAGAGTCCGGGTTTTACAGTCTTTAGGCTCCAGAGTCCGGCCTTTAGGCTCCAGAGTCCGGGTTTTACTGTCTTTAGGCTCCAGAGTCCGGTGTTTAGGCTCCAGAGTCCAGTTTTTAGGCTCCAGAGTCCGGCCTTTAGGCTCCAGAGTCCGGCCTTTAGGCTCCAGAGTCCGGCCTTTAGGCTCCAGAGTCTGGGTTTTAGGCTCCAGAGTCCGGTGTTTAGGCTCCAGAGTCCGGTGTTTAGGCTCCAGAGTCCGGTCTTTAGGCTCCAGAGTCTGGGTTTTACAGTCTTTAGGCTCCAGAGTCCGGTCTTTAGGGTCTTTAGGCTCCAGAGTCCGGTCTTTAGGGTCTTTAGGCTCCAGAGTCTGGGTTTTAGGCTCCAGAGTCCGGCCTTTAGGCTTCAGAGTCCGGGTTTTACAGTCTTTAGGCTCCAGAGTCCGGTCTTTAGGCTCCAGTGTCCGGGTTTTACAGTCTTTAGGCTCCAGAGTCCGGTCTTTAGGCTCCAGAGTCCGGGTTTTACAGTCTTTAGGCTCCAGAGTCCGGTCTTTAGGCTCCAGAGCAAACTGAACCCTATTTTGTGGTTAGTCACTGATAGTGGTTTCCTTAAGGCCGCACAGCTTTTCATTCCCAATCCCTTGAGTTCCTTCACTTTGTTCTTATGGAAATGCTCTTACTTTCACAATTAAACATGGCTGAGTCGTACATTTATTTGATTTTGTCAAATGTTTAAATGGTGGTTCCTCACTGTCCTTCCAGTGTAGGACAGTTCTTAAGCTAATTTTTTTTGCATTTTTGCGATCCAAATTATCTGTCACTGGGTTAAGATCATTTGACTTGCCCGACTGAGCCAGAAATACTTGTAAAACAGTGAAATATCCTGCATCACATCAGCAATTAAATCTCATCGAGTCAAAACTTCTCAAATCCAGATAAAAATGATCAATTCAAGCCATTTTAAACTTTACAGATTTATATTTTTTGCTGCAGGAAGATAATTTGGACTGAAATAAGAAATAATGTGTTGAAACAAGTCAAATAATCTAGTTCCATCAAATAAATAGATCTTAACGAGTCAAAACGTCTGAAATTCAGATTAATATCCTCAAATCTAGACATTTTAACTCATCTAGAAGTTCATTTTTACAGTGCAAAAAATGGAGTACTAACCAGGTCTAAACCAGGTCTAAACCAGGTCTAAACCAGGTCTACAGCGCCTCTGACACAGACCACTGCAGACCGGAAACACCGAGCTGCAGTTTTGCAGATTTTCCGTCTCAGTCTGCCGAACATCACAATTCTTTTAAAATATGTTGACTTTGCTCTCACTCGATTTGTTCAGATTTGAGTCGGATTGTTGTGGCTGATTCCGAGCGTCTCACCTGGACAAGGTGCTTGGTTTTCTCTTTCCGTCGCGGTGTAAGATGTATTCTACAGCTGTCTTCACCTGTGGGTCTTTATTGTTCTTCTGTGATCGGAGCCACTTCACATACCTGCACAGAGTCAGAGTCAGGGGTCAGTGATGAGGAAGGGGCAGTACTGGCAGAAGTAATTATATTTATATATTTCAAGCACGCAGACTTAGTGCCTGCGTGAAAGACATAAAAACTTGGATGACTCTTAATTATCTGCTCCTTAACCCTGAAAAAACCGAGGTCATTCTGCTGGGCCCTAAGCACCTGCGAGACTCCTTATCTGACCAGATAGTTTCTCTGGACAATATCACTGTAGCCCCCAGCTCTACTGTAAGAAACCTTGGGGTCCTATTTGACCAAGATCTCTCATTCAAAGCACATATAAATCAAGCCTGTAAAACAGCCTACTTTCATCTGCGTAACATAGCCAAAATTAGAAAAATCCTGCCCAGAGATGATGCCGAAAAACTCATCCATGCATTTGTCACATCCAGATTAGACTATTGTAACGCCCTGCTTACAGCGTGTCCTAAAAGCTCTAGAAGAAGCTTTCAACTGGTTCAAAAATGCAGCAGCAAGATTATTAACAGTACTAGAAAAAGAGATCATATTTCACCAGTGTTAGAGTCTCTTCACTGGCTTCTGTTGAGTTTAGAATCAAATTTAAAATCCTCCTCCTGACTTATAAAGCTATAAACAATATGGCCCCATCCTACCTCAAAGATGCAATAGTAGCGTACCATCCAAACAGAGCTCTTCTGTTCCGAAAATGCTGGACTATTGTTAGACCCCAGAGTCTCTAAAAGCACAGTAGGAGGTCGAGCATTTAGCTACCAAGCTCCTATGTTATGGAACCAGCTCCTGTTCATGTAAAAGAGGCCGACACAGTCTCTACATTTAAGACCAGGCTCAAAACGCTCCTCTTTGAAATAGCTTATGGTCAGGCCAGTTAGGAACAGAAATAAAACCTACAGTTTTAGCTACGCTGCCCTTGGAGCAATTCTGCTGGGGGAAGTATGGCAGCTTGAACACTGTCCTCTGGTTCTTCTACTTTATCTATCAACAATATTTAATATTACTTCAACTGTAGTCTGTTCATTGCTGTTCACATGTTTCTCTTTCTCTCCACTTCCCCCGGGGAGTGGAGACTGTTTCAGACACTGCGGCGGCTGCTCTAGTGACGACCCCCCCACCCCCACCTGTCTGGACGATCTATGCGCCACCCGCCTGGACAGCTGGATTAGCCACACCTCGTCTGCCTGGACGAACTCCATCTACTTTAGATGAACTGTTCCTCATCTCCTGCTGGAGGATCTCTCTACACTGGTGGACTGCTCCTCGTCCTCCTGGAGGAACTCTTTAAAGCCACCTCCCTCTTGAGTGGTTCTGGTTCAGTCCAAGTGGATGTCAGTCCTAGTTCATCTGCAGCCTGTCCGTCCGTGGGAGTAGGATCTCTCCTTCACTGTGGTTCTCCCCGAGGTTTCTACTTTTTCCCGTGGGGTTTTTTGTAGTTTTTCCTCGCCACGAAGGAGAGTCAAAGGACAGGGGCATTCTGGGACAGTTATCTGAACTGCTTTTACCTGTGGCCCATCGAGGCAACTGTTGTGATTTTGGGCATTATAAAAATAATTTGATTTGATTTGAAAGCTGGTCAGTATCAGCCGCTTCCTGTTCTGTTGGAACTACTTTCAACAGAACGACTACTTTCCTGTTTATCGACGCACAGCACTCACTTTGTCAAGACCCAAAATATGACATTTCCAGGTCATAATCTTCAAACATTATCAAAGTCAATGCATTACATGAAGAGAAAGAGTTAAAACACAGAATAGAGGCTTTGAAGAGAAGGAAAATAAATGCAGAATAAGCTGAGGACAAACTACTTGTGTTTGATGATGATGATGATGATGATTTTTATTTATAGAGCACTTTTCCCCCCAACAGGGACTCAATACCAGTGGGCGAGGCTACCGCGCTCAAATTGAGCCACCAACTGTAGGCTGCCATGTTTGCAATCTGCTGCTGACCACTAGGGGCTGCTGCGGAAGTAGAATTATTCAATGCAAGTCAATGGGGAGTTAGACGTTTCAAAACCTACTTTAGAGCCTGGCTCAAAATACGGCTTTGGTCTCAAACGTTAGCTTACGGCTCTGTGACGTTAGCTTACGGCTCTGTGACGCTGAGGGGGTGAATTATTTTGAACCAGGTTGGTTTAGCCTGTGATTTTTTAAAGTTCGTGCATATCTAATGAAGACGGCGGGCTTTACGCGCCGGAAATGTCAGGGCGCAGCCATACACCTACGAGTGGGCGGTAACCATAGAGACAACGACGGCAGTACGTCAGCAAAAGGCCGCCCCAAAGTCAGCCTCCCCCCGCCTCCCCACCGAGGGGGGAGTGGTGGGGGCTAACCCGCGGCCATTTTGAATTCTCCAGGACTGAGCTGCATTATCATGAAAGGGGCGGAGCCACAACCGTCTGTCCACTATTTTTTATGTCTGTGGTCAAAACGCTTAACAAACCGTTGAAACTACAGTTGCTGTTGCAACATAACATACAATTACATTTATAGACAATAAACAGACACAACACACAGTTGTAACTACAATTGTGTCACAACAAACACACAACAGACAATGAACGGTAGCCACACATGGCAGGTAGTTGTATTCTGTAAGTAATCCGTACAAAAGTAGCTGTTTTAGAAACGAAAAGGAGGAAAAACTGTTTACTCTTTGCTTGTTTGACTGTTCACTCTTTACCTGGCAAGTCCAGACTGATGTATCTATGGCAAGGCAAGGCAAGTTTATTTGTATAGCACAATTCGTACACAGGGCAAGTGCTTTACATAAACAGGAAAAGTTGCATTAAAATCACAAAACACAAAAAGACACACAGAATCATTTAAAAATCATTTTAAAATAAAGTGCTTTATAAGAGAAGAGTGCAGATAGATCTTTCAGTCGTATGCACGTCTAAAGAGAACTGTTTTTAGCCTGGATTTAAACATTGTCAGAGTGGAGGCCTGTCTCACATCTTCAGGGAGACTGTTCCAGATTTTAGCTGCAAAAAACTGAAATGCTGATTCCCCATGTTTAGTCCTGACTCTAGGCACCTGCAGGAGGCTGGTCCCTGAGGTCCTCAGATTGCGAGATGGTTCATATGGCACTAACATGTCAGAGATGTACTTTGGTGCTTGGCCGTGGAGAGACTTGAACACAAGCAGAGCTGCTTTAAAGTCAATTCTCTGAGCCACAGGAAGCCAGTGCAGAGACCTGAGCACAGGACTAATGTGATCGTACTTCCTGGTTCTTGTCAGGACCCGAGCAGCAGCATTCTGGATGCACTGCAGCTGTTTTACAGCTCGTTTGGAGAGGCCAGTGAACAGGCCGTTGCAGTAGTCTAACCTACTGGAGACAAATGCATGGATAAGTCTCTCCAAGTCTGGTTTAGACACTATACCTTTAATTTTGGCAATGTTTTTAGGTGGTAAAAGGCTGTTGATGTTATTGATTTGATGTGGCTGTTAAAGTTCAGGTCTGAGTCCATTATTACCCCCAGATTTCTAACTTGATTTGTCGGTTTTAGAGCGAGAGACTGGAGGTGACTGCTGACACTTTCTCTGTTTCTGCGGCCCAAAGACGATGATTTCAGTCTTGTCTGAGTTTAGCTGAAGAAAATTGTTTTGCATCCACAAGCTGATCTGTTGGATGCAATGACAGAGTGAATCCACTGGTCCATATTCACCTGCCGCCCAGTGAGACATAGATCTGAGTGTCATCTGCGTAGTTGTGATAAGACACATTTGTGCTGAGTATTAACTGGCCTAAGGGCAGCATATAGAGGTTGAACAGAAGGGGTCCCAGGATTGACCCTTGGGGCACCCCACAGGTCAAGCTCACGTGGTCTGAGACACAGTTACCAATCTCAACAAAGTACTCTCTGTCCTCAAGGTAGGACTTCAACCAATTTAGGGCAGTGCCAGTGATGCCCACCCAGTCCTCTAGTCTCTGTAGGAGGATCCTATGATCGACAGTGTCAAAAGCAGCGCCAGATCTAACAGAATTAAGACTGAGGCTTTGCCGCGCCAGGTTCAGGCGGATGTCATTTGTCACCTTGATAAGAGCAGTCTCAGTGCTGTGATGAGGTCTAAAACCTGACTGAAAAACATCAAATGAGTTGTTTATTAAGAGGAAGTCAGTGAGCTGTTGGTAAACAACCTTTTCGAGGACTTTGCCTAAAAATGGCAGATTTGAGATGGGCCGATAATTTTTCAGTACTGAGGCATCAAGACTGCTCTTCTTTAGGAGAGGCTTAATGACCGCAGTTTTCAAGGCCCTTGGGAATGTTCCAGATTGAAGCGACATGTTAACTATGTGAGTGAGTGGTGTTAACAAAGTGCTCAGAACAGACTTTAGAAATCTGGTGGGTAACACATCGAGGCAGCATGTAGAAGAACTCAGACTGGTGATGATCTCTTGGACAGTTTTGTCAGTTACAGGTGCAAACTGAGTCAGCTCTAAATGTGTAGGTGGTTTTAAAGTTATTATTTGCACTGTGGAATTTATGGCATTTTTAATGCCCTGAACCTTGTCATTAAAGAATACTGCAAACTCATTGCACTTAGCTGTGGAAATTAGTTCTAATGGCAGCAGAATTGGAGGGTTTGTTAGTCTGTTTACTGTTGCAAACAGAGCACGCGAGTTATTACTGCAATTTCCAATTATTTCAGAAAAAAACCCTTCCCTTGTTTTACATAAAATGAGGTTGTACATGTACAACTTTTCTCTATAAATCTCTTTATGAATCTGGAGCTTTGACTTGCGCCATTTTCGCTCAGCCCCCAAGTGTGCACTCCCTTTTCTGTGCCCTGACTGTCTCATTATTCCTCCATGGCGCCTTCTGCTTATTTTTAACCATTTTAACCTTCATAGGAGCAATGGTGTCCAGAACATTCAAGATATTAGATGTAACAGAATTTAAAAAGTCGTCAACATTTGAACATGAAGGATTTTCAAAGTTTATTATTTCCACGAAGAGTGCACTTGTGCTGTCATTTATGTGTCTCCTCCGAACAACTGCAGGACCAGTCGGTGATTTGGGAATAACAGACATGTCAAAGAAAACACAGAAATGATCAGACAGTGCCACATCGACCACACTGACGTTTGAAATATTAACCCCTTTAGTAATTAGCAGGTCCAGAGTGTGTCCTCTGCTGTGAGTGGGGCCACTCACATGCTGAGTAAGACCAAAGGTTTCAAGGACAGCATCAAGCTCTTTAGCGTTTCTGTCGCAAACATTATCCACGCGGAACATTGAAATCACCTGTAATGACCAAACGGTGAATGTCTGTGCATACAACTGAAAGCATCTCAGTAAAATCATCAATAAAACCTTGGCAGTGCTGGGGAGGCTTGTACAGGGACAATGTAGAGTATGGAGGGAGACTGTTTTAGCTCCATTTTAAAAGATAAATACTCAAATGATAAAAACACCCCAAAAGACAACCTCTGGGTAACTATTTTATCTCTAAAAACTGCACAGACACCTCCACCCTTTTTGTTGTCGCGTGTTTCAGATTCAAACTTGAAGCTCGGTGGAGTCGCTTCTATTAGAACTACATTCTCCGTGTTTTTGTCAAGCCATGTTTCAGTTAAAAACATAAAATCAAGATTATAAGAAGATATAAAATCATTAATTAAAAGTGATTTGTTACATAATGATCTGACATTAAGCACAGCAAGTTTCAGATTGGTTTCAATGTGACTGGACGTTATCTTTTCACAGGGAATATGAATTAAATTTCTAAGATTGGACAGTCTAACTGTCCTTCTGTTCTCCAGTCTGTGTGACGTGACAACAGATATAACACAGGGCCCCGGGTTTGTTTGACCATTTTCATGACCATAAGTCCCGGCAACGCTGAGACCCACTACATCCTAGCTATGGGAGATAGTGGGGATGTAATCTATGTATTATTTAGCTTTAGCCACATCTCACCGAGGTATAATTCAGGCACAATTTAGATTTTATTTGCCAAGAAAACATTAATAACTCTGTATTTTGGTGACGTCAGCCCCTGTGAGCTGGTCAGAAACGGCCGGGACACTCCAGGCTGAGGAACCAGCATGCAGTGTGCACGCTCCAACTGACCCGAACCACCTGTGACTGCGGCACTTTGGGTTTTGATCCACTTTAAAACCATGTCTTTTGGGCATAAAGTGAGTCTGTAAAGGGAGCACTATGTGGTTTTCTGGTGGAGGGTCCAAAACCTTATTTTCTACATGGATTTGTTGTTTTGCCACCGAGGGGTATAAAACTTAGTAATCACCATGGAGACGAGCAGACGACGCCACCATCAAGCATAGCCTATTGCCTTCTAGATATATATATATATATATATATATATATATATATATATATATATATATATATATATATATATATATATTAGAGGTGGGCATAGATTAATTTTTTTAATCTAGATTAATCTCACTGTAATCTTGGAATAATCTAGATTAATCTAGATTATATGGCTCATTTGAATTCTGACGAAGACATTCAGAATATGTGTGCTACCCAAATAATGACTAAAAGTAAGTCTTTGAGGACGGGTTTCTCAAGCCAGGTGGCGCATTAGACCAGGGGCTCATCACATCAGTGCTTGGCCCGGCATTAGCTCAGGGATGCTTTGCGTTTAGGTGGTACTTGAGACTGGAAGAACTCCTACAGTAAACTAATTCCGCATTGCACAAGGTGCAAACAACCTTAGTCTTGTCGAGATTTCCATTGGGAAGCTTCTTAAAAATAAATTTTCTAGTCAGTGTTTCTCTGTGAGCTGCACTGTCCTCCTCTCTGATCACAGCCCCTCAGCTATAATTTGGTTTAGGTAGAATTAATTAAAAAAAAAAAAGGATATCATCATTAAGTTGTGTTCAAATGAGAGTCATGGTGTTTTTTCCCTCCAAAGCTTTCAGTTTTCTGATGCATTTTAATATAAAGATTGACTCTTATCCAGCAACACTTCTGTGCAATATTCATTTAATTCTGTATTAATTTAATTCTGTGCTTAAATTTCCCCTGGAAGCCTCTGGACAAAGTAACCTGTGTGTCATGTTTAGATCATAAGCCCATGTTTCAAATAGGCCTAATTATAATTTACAGTTAATTCTTGAAGGATGTCATTGATTAGACTTTACTGTAGCTCTGACACAACAAGTCAGTCTTCAAAGCCTAAATAAACCTTCCGTCAGTGGCCATTCATTTTCATTCTTCCAGTTTTCGCTTGGGATTATTCTGTGCATTAAGCACTTAACGCCTCGTTACGCACGCGGCTAATTTACATATCAATCCACGCGAAAACTGTGCAAAGCGCTAAACTTTGTAGATGCGCTGTGGCGTTTGCTCTGATTGGTTCATGATTCTTCACTGGTGCTGGAAGACAGAGGAGTCTGTGTGGGTCTGCCGCTGCTCACGGCGCTCACACCGCTGCCGCGTAAAGACGCGTAATGACGCGCGGAGACGAGTCAGATCCAAAATGAATGAACTCAAATCAAGTTTGTCATCGTGAGTTCTGAGAGTTCGGGGCTGGGTTGATTCAATCTCCAAAAGTGCACAGCCTGACCCTGTATTAAGTTTGTATCTAATGTGATGGTTTGACTCCAGAGGCAATGATTTTAGTGGGACTACTTTTCCGCGTAAGGTGGAGAAGTTCGTTTACGTGCCTGCTGGTACAGCGTGCTACCACCAAATGTTTTAGGGGTCCGCAGTAACGGGCCGGAATACGTTACTTTCAGTCCTGATGGGGAGCACAGCTTAGAGGGAACAGTGCTCCCAACCCAACTTTGAGAATAGATTAACGGCGATATTTTTTTTATCGCCCGATAAGAGTCTCGACGCTTAACTGCAGCACGTTACATGCGCCAAGTATCGCCCACCACTAATATATATATATAGCGACTGGATAGCTCAGATGGTAAGTCAACTGACTTGCACACGGGGGACCCGGGTTCGAATCCCCCAGGGAACGAACGGTACAATGGGCAATTACCATCATCCAGTGTTGGTCCTTAGGCAAGACCCTTAACTCTACTGCCTACCTCATACAATGATGAGTGACAATGAAACGCATGAGATGCCGGCTCAGACGTCGCCCGGCCAAACAAGGTCTGCGTCAGGTGCAGGGGAACCAGTGCACCTTGATGACAAATGGGCTACTGGAACAAGGCACAGATGGGCAAGATGCGAGAATAAGGCTCTGTTGGAATGCTACTACTCAAGTAACCCTAGTCAGAGGGGTTACATGCAAAGGATGTGGGAAAAATGGTTACTTCGAAACCCACGATCAAACCTCACGGCGAAACAACTAGTAGCCCAGTGTTCCAACATCCACAAACGGCAACTGCTATCACAACTTGAAATTGACGAGGTACAACACAAATGCTATGACAAGGGGGAGCCAGGACGCCAGGTCAGAGGGGAGATAACATCAACTCCCCTACCAGATATTGGGTACGAAGCCCCAACAACCGTGATAACGCTGAGCGAGGCAGAATGCAGCATTGAGAGCGATCCCTACCATGACCATCACTGAAACCAATGAGCTGATATACACTTCAGCATCAGTGATCCTAGAAATGCTTGGCATAGCAACCATGGGAGCCATGAGAGACAATACCCACCATGGAAAAGACGGTTAGAGGCTAAAATCAAGATGGCGCGGAGAGTCAGCTGACTGAGGCTGAGAGAGGTGCAATGAAAAAGCAAGTACCTAAGAAGTACGCCTAGCAGCACAAATGAACCAGCTGCTGAGGGACGGGACTCACCCTGAATGGCTAACCGAAGGGCGCACGATCCTGATCATGAAGGATCCCTCCAAGGGTACAGTCCCATCCAACTATCGGCCAATAACCTGTCTCTCCACAACATGGAAGCTCATGTCAGGCATCCTCGCGGCTAAGATAGGGGGAGCCAGGACGCCAGGTCAGAGGGGAGATAACATCAACTCCCCTACCAGATATTGGGTACGAAGCCCCAACAACCGTGATAACGCTGAGCGAGGCAGCGACTGACCTGAAAGATAGGATTGTGGCGAGAATGAAGTCAAGGCAACCCCGACGTCGATTACAACGGCTGAGTGAAGTACCATCAGAAAGTTTCCTAGAGGATGTGAATGCAGCATTGAGAGCGATCCCTACCATGACCATCACTGAAACCAATGAGCTGATATACACTTCAGCATCAGTGATCCTAGAAATGCTTGGCATAGCAACCATGGGAGCCATGAGAGACAATACCCACCATGGAAAAGACGGTTTGAGGCTAAAATCAAGATGGCGCGGAGAGAAGTGAGTCAGCTGACTGAGGCTGAGAGAGGTGCAATGAAAAAGCAAGTACCTAAGAAGTACAGCCAGATGCCCATACCTGAAGCACTCGAAACTGCCAAGCAAAAGGCCTTGGCCAGCCGCCTAAAGAGATACACGAAAGATAATGAAGCCAGACGAATAAACAGGCTGTTCGCAACTCAACCTGCGAAAGTGTACTCTCAATGGCAGGGTAATAACAACAGAGCAGACCCACCAAGGCTGGAAACTGAGGGATACTGGAAGAGTATCTGGGAAAAGGAGGCATCACACAACAGCGATGCAAAGTGGCTCGTGGCTCTGAGAGAGGACCACAGCAACCTCCCAGAACAGAATCCAGTCACCATCACAGTGGCAGATATCCAAGAAAGAGTCTCAGGCATGAAAAACTGGACAGCCCCCGGCCCAGACATGATCCACGCATACTGGCTAAAGAAACTCACTGCTCTCCATGAACGCCTAGCAGCACAAATGAACCAGCTGCTGAGGGACGGGACTCACCCTGAATGGCTAACCGAAGAGGCGCCACGATCCTGATCATGAAGGATCCCTCCAAGGGTACAGTCCCATCCAACTATCGGCCAATAACCTGTCTCTCCACAACATGGAAGCTCATGTCAGGCATCCTCGCGGCTAAGATAAGTGGGCACATGGACCAATACTTGAGCAAAGCACAGAAGGGCATAGGCAAAGACACCAGAGGAGCCAAACACCAACTCCTGGTTGACAGAACAGTCGCCCAAGACTGCAAAGCCCGACACACCAACCTGTGCACTGCCTGGATTGATTACAAGAAAGCCTACGACTCAATGCCACACACATGGATCACTGAGTGCTTGGAGATGTACAATATCAATAGGACACTAAGGGCCTTCATAGCAAGCTCAATGAAGCTGTGGAAGACCACCCTGGAGGCAAATGGTAAGCCACTTGCACAAGTGACCATCAGATGTGGCATATACCAAGGAGATGCACTGTCCCCACTGCTGTTCTGTATAGGTCTGAACCCCTCAGCCAGATAATCAACAAGACTGGCTATGGATACCGACTCAGGAATGGGGCCACCGTCAGTCACCTCCTCTACATGGATGACATCAAGCTGTATGCTAAGAGTGAGCGAGACATCGACTCACTGATCCACACGACCAGGATCTACAGCACTGATATCGGGATGTCATTCGGGCTGGAAAAGTGTAGTCGGATGGTAACAAAGAGAGGGAAGGTAGTCCACACAGAAGGGGTCTCACTCCCAGAGGGAACAATAGCAGACATTGAGGATGGGTACAAATACCTTGGAATACCACAGGCAAATGGCAACCTCGAAGGGGCAACGAGGAAAGCAGCAACTGCCAAATACCTCCAGCGAGTAAGGCAAGTCCTAAGAAGCCAGCTCAATGGCAAGAACAAGTCCCGGGCGATAAACAGCTACGCCCTGCCAGTGATCAGATACCCTGCAGGCATAATAAGATGGCCAAAGGAAGAGATACAGACCACAGACGTTAAGACACGAAAGCTCCTGACCATGCATGGAGGGTTCCATCCCAAATCCAGCACCCTGAGACTGTACACTAGCCGTAGGGAAGGAGGCCGTGGACTAGTGAGCGTGAGAGCCACTATCCAGGATGAAAAATCCAAGATCCACAAGTACATCAAGGATAAGGCCCCAGATGATGATGTGCTCAGTGAATGTCTCAGGCAATGGGGAACAGAAGGTGAGGTGCCGGAGGAGGGACCATCATGGGAGGACAAGCCCCTACATGGGATGTACCACCGGAACATAACTGAAGTGGCTGATATCAAGAAATCCTACCAGTGGCTAGAGCGGGCCGGACTAAAGGACAGCACAGAGGCACTCATCATGGCTGCACAGGAACAGGCCCTGAGCACCAGAGCGATAGAGGCCCAGATCTACCACACCAGACAAGACCCACGGTGTAGGCTGTGCAAAGAAGCTCCTGAGACAGTCCAACACATAACTGCAGGGTGTAAGATGCTGGCAGGGAAAGCATACATGGAACGCCACAACCAAGTGGCTGGTATAGTGTACAGAAACATCTGTGCGGAGTACGGACTGGAAACCCCAAGGTCAAAGTGGGAAACACCTCCAAAGGTGGTAGAGAATGACCGAGCGAAGATCCTGTGGGACTTCCAGATACAGACTGACAGAATGGTAATGGCAAACCAACCAGACATCGTGGTGGTGGTGGATAAAGAGCAGAGGAAGGCCGTTGTGGTTGATGTGGCGATACCAAGTGATGGCAACATCAGGAGAAAGGAACATGAGAAACTGGAGAAATACCAAGGGCTCAGAGAAGAGCTGGAGAAGGCCTGGAAGGTGAAGGCCAAGGTGGTGCCCGTGGTGATCGGAGCACTTGGGGCAGTGACCCCCAAACTGGAGGAGTGGTTACAACAGATCCCTGGAGGAACATCAGACATCTCAGTCCAGAAGAGCGCAGTGCTAGGAACAGCTAAGATACTGCGCCGAACCCTCAAGCTCCCTGGCCTCTGGGAGAGGACCCGAGCTCAGAGATGGATGTGACCACCCGCTGTGGGTGACCAGGGAATTTATATATATATATATATATATATATATATCTAATGAAAGTTAAAGGTTGAATGGAGGATTTCTCGCCGATTTGAAAATCTGCGACTGTTAGTCCTTTTTTTGAAAAAGTGCATGCGCAGGTTCCCCCTCCCCCCCCGTTTCTCCTGAGTGAACACCGACCAAACCTGGTGCACGAGCACCAGCAGCACTGCTCCATGTGCATTTGTTTACAAGACGATTGGTGTCGCTTTCTCACGACAACCTCCGCGAAGAAGATTTAAAACTTTCAAAATGTATAAAAAAAATTTAAAAAGCGTCAGATAAACAGTTACCTGTCCAGCAGAAAGTTTGCAACGGAGGCATCAGTTGGAAGCCTGTTTTGTCCTTTCAATGCTCGCCAGCGCAAAAACGATTCCCCAGAATAACACTCGTTTTGTTTCTTTCCTCTGCAGACTTTCGTCTCTTCTGTGAAAGCTCGAAAACAGTCTTTCTCTTTCGTCCCTCAGCCATGTACTTCGCGGATGAAAGTTTAGACCTACAATGACGGAACGATCGCCGCTAACCTCCTGCTACATAAACACACTAGCATATCAACCACGCATGCGCGGCCAGGGGAGCGAGCGTTTCCCCTGGACGAGCCTGTGGGCGGGCTCTAGCACGCAGAGAATGATTGACACCTGAGCGGACCTACCCACGAGGAAATGAGATTCTGATTTGTTGCCCGAAATCCTCCATTCAACCTTTAAATTCATGCCACTCTTTGGTTCTTGCCAGAGACTTGTCAAGCAGGTGTTGGATGCTAGAGTACGGTATTTCTTTTCAGGAGCAAAACTCACTCTGAAACTACATCAGTTTAACTTCTCTGAGTATGTAGCTGTAATGTTTATGATAATAGCACTTATAGTTGTGGTATTAGTAGTAAATGTATTTGTTATGGCATCTGTTAATAGTTAGTCTACTGTACAATTATGAATACTTACGTCTTCTTGGCCTCATCTCGGGATTCATACAGCTCTTTAAGAGTGCGTTTTTTATATCTTCCAAATCCAAGAGGCTCTTCTCCTCGACGATAAAGCTGCACTTCGTCCATCACCTCCGGGAAAAGGCTCACGTACTCAGCCAGAGCGTCCTGAGAAATAAAAAAACAAACAAGCATGAAACACATAGACAAACCTTATTTTTAAAGGTTTGAATCCTTATCCGATTAGGTTCGTCAGGTTTTCTCTGAACAGATCACTGTTTTGATCAAGAGTCTGGTCAGCTGGTTTTAATGGTTCTTCTCCTCACAATACACTGTACATATCCAAACAATCAGCCACAATAATTATTATTGTATCATAATGAAAACATTTATTTGACCTAAAAACATAATTCTGGCTGAACTGGTTTATGTTTTTCCTATTATTTATGTAATGTTTGTCAGAAGAAACCCATGTGAAGCTCCTCATGATAGTCTCTTTGTCACCACTAGTGCAGAGTTTGTGATGTCAGTACCTTGTTCTTCATTAACGGTGTTTGACTGGTGTCTCCCCCGTCTCGCTCTTTCTGGTGAGAAGCCACCAAATACACAGCGTAGCTCACATCGTTCTGCAGAAGCCACTCAAAGCTTTTGCCTTTGTGTTTCCCAAACAGCAGCAGTTGTTCAGACAGCTCAGAGTTCTTGTGCCTCTTTCTTGTCACATTTGGGGGCGTTTTCACCGAGCCGTTGGTCTGGACGGTCGAGGAAGACGGGCCGGGATCACTGGCACCGGGGGCTCCCTAATGACAGACAAACAGACATGAACATGACTTTCTAACACATTATTATCTATCAGTTCAAAAAGGCTCACTTTGGTCTTCCAAGATGATTCTGGTTATGATTCTGGTTATTATGATAATTATCAAATACATTGTCCTTTAAACAGAGCAGTTCAGCGTTATCTGAGGGACCGTCCTGCAGATGGCGCTGTCCCCTAACAATGGATCCAAAACAGTGTGACTCAGACGCTCTAACATCAGGTGCCGAAGCAGAAAGCATCGTCACGAGTGAGAGGACACAGCACTGATGGACTTTTACAGAGATGGATAATATGTGGGTCTAATCCATCCCT
Organism: Rhinogobius similis; assembly: GCA_019453435.1. NCBI lineage: Eukaryota > Metazoa > Chordata > Actinopteri > Gobiiformes > Gobiidae > Rhinogobius > Rhinogobius similis. The sequence continues at coordinate 37,964,289 of CM033626.1, forward strand.
CAGCCATCAATTGTAGAAAAAGTTTCAAAGGTTAAAATCAAGACTATTAGATCTCCATCCAAAACATCAGTCATCCAGAACTTTTGAAACTCTAGGGCAGGGTTGCCAAACTATGGCCCGGGAACCAAATGTGGCCCTCAGATTTTTTGTTGGCCCTGAAGTGCTGCTTTGGTGGCACATTTACTGTAAAACTGGGAAAGTCCTGGTCTCTAAATAATGAACATTTCGATGTGACACAGATCTAGAGTTGAAGATCCTGGTGGCTCATCAGGATTACGCCAAATGCTAAACTGAATGACTCAGTCCATCGTCCTGTCTGTGGCCCTTGACATGTTTCAAAATGCCGCCCGGAGTGAAAAAGCTCCTGCTCTGGTTTCATTAATGTCACGTTACAGTATTAATAATGCAGTAAATCAGTGGTCCCCAACCCCCGGGCCGGGGACCGATAACGGTCCGTGGATCAATTGGGACCAAATCTATTATCAGAGTCTGGGCGATCTTTATTTTGAAAAATCTTTTATTTTGAAAAATGACCGGATTCTCAAGGTTACATCTCGGTCACTTGAGCACTAAAATTTAACCCACAAACGAACAAAATGAGTAAGAGACAGACGTCTTTGGAAAGTTTCTTTGCGAAGGGGAAAAGGCCCAGAAGAGACAGAACAAGAGCCGACGACTTCAAGAAAAAGAAAGCTTTAACAGACAATACCAGGAATCCTACGTGAAATATGGACCTATCGTGACACACCGAGCTCTGCAGAACATGGACCGGCTCTAATGAGGCCATGAAGCCTTCAGAGGCTTAACTCTTAGAGACCAAGCACTGGATTAAAAGACAAGCCCCCGGAGAATTTGGAAAGACAAAAACAGGTACACAGTGGATTCACGTTTGTTATGATAGACGCCCCTCCCCTCCCGGGCCGCAGTAAGATTATCAAGCGTTGACCGGTCCGCGGTGATAAAAGGTGTGGGACCCCTGCAGTGGAAGCAGGTGTTATTCCTCTGTCAGCTCTGGTCTCACACGCCTGATCCTCGTCAAGTGGAATTCACTTCTGTGAATGTAATGGCACAAAGATAATGACTATATTCTTAAAAGCAAATGGACATTTTTGGGATTAAAATGGGGCTTGTCCATTCCACATTTTATAACTTCTTACAATCATCTAAAAGTATAAATGTTTTTTTACATTCATAACTATTTTCTTTTCTTTTCAGAGACATTCTTTTTGGCACTTTTTGTTCATGTGTCGGCCTCAAAACACAAATATTTGAGGGTGTTTGATTCAAATGGAGCTGGTTTCACTGCATACAGGCCACAGAGGGCAGGAATCAGGCTTAAATACCACAAACACAGGCCACAAAAGCAGCAGCAGAGCTGCACCCAAAAACCTTCAGTGGTAAATATTCAATTAATAAAAATGTATTATTGTTTTACTTTAATATGTTTTTATACTTACATCTAAACCATCCGTATTTATCCATACATCTGTAACAAAGAATGACATCAAAATGAGTAATAATTGTTTTTTTTTTAAATCACTTTAAACAAACTCTTTCGTTCAATGAAATTGCTTATGGTCTTTTACGAACAGATGGATAAAGCAGGAAACACACTTTAATGAGAATCACTAGAATTACTTTAGCAATGGCTAATGAAAGCCCTTGTTCAAATGAGGATCCATCACAAATGAGGGTGCAACTACAATAACAAACATCCTTTTGTGATTATTCTCCATCGCACTGTGGTGCGTAATGAAGAGGACCAGACAATGACCAGCGTCAGACCGTGCTGAGGCTGAGGCTGAGGCTGAGGCTGAGGCTGAGGCAGAGGCAGAGGCAGAGGCAGAGGCAGAGGCAGAGGCAGAGGCTGAGGCTGAGGCTGAGGCTGAGGCAGAGGCAGAGGCAGAGGCAGAGGCAGAGGCAGAGGCAGAGGCAGAGGCAGAGGCAGAGGCAGAGGCAGAGGCTGAGCCTGAGGCTGAGGCTGAGGCTGAGGCTGAGGCTGAGGCAGAGGCTGAGGCTGAGGCTGAGGCAGAGGCAGAGGCAGAGGCAGAGGCAGAGGCAGAGGCAGAGCCTGAGGCAGAGCCTGAGGCAGAGGCAGAGGCAGAGGCAGAGGCAGAGGCAGAGGCTGAGGCTGAGGCTGAGGCTGAGCCTGAGGCAGAGGCAGAGGCAGAGGCAGAGGCAGAGGCTGAGGCTGAGGCTGAGGCTGAGGCAGAGGCAGAGGCAGAGGCAGAGGCAGAGGCAGAGGCTGAGGCTGAGGCTGAGGCAGAGGCAGAGGCAGAGGCAGAGGCAGAGGCAGAGGCAGAGGCAGAGGCAGAGGCAGAGGCAGAGGCAGAGGCAGAGCCTGAGGCTGAGCCTGAGGCAGAGGCAGAGGCAGAGGCAGAGGCAGAGGCTGAGCCTGAGGCAGAGGCTGAGGCTGAGGCTGAGGCTGAGGCAGAGGCAGAGGCAGAGGCAGAGGCAGAGGCAGAGGCAGAGGCAGAGGCAGAGGCTGAGGCTGAGGCAGAGGCAGAGGCAGAGGCAGAGGCAGAGGCAGAGGCAGAGGCAGAGGCAGAGGCAGAGGCAGAGGCAGAGCCTGAGGCTGAGGCTGAGGCTGAGGCTGAGGCTGAGGCTGAGGCTGAGGCTGAGGCTGAGGCAGAGGCAGAGGCAGAGGCAGAGCCTGAGGCAGAGCCTGAGGCAGAGCCTGAGGCAGAGGCAGAGGCAGAGGCAGAGGCAGAGGCAGAGGCTGAGGCTGAGGCTGAGGCTGAGGCTGAGGCTGAGGCAGAGGCAGAGGCAGAGGCAGAGGCAGAGGCTGAGGCTGAGGCTGAGGCAGAGGCAGAGGCAGAGGCTGAGGCTGAGGCTGAGGCAGAGGCAGAGGCAGAGGCAGAGGCAGAGGCAGAGGCAGAGGCAGAGCCTGAGGCTGAGCCTGAGGCAGAGGCAGAGGCAGAGGCAGAGGCAGAGGCAGAGGCAGAGGCAGAGGCAGAGGCAGAGGCAGAGGCAGAGGCAGAGGCTGAGGCTGAGGCTGAGTCTGAGGCTGAGGCAGAGGCAGAGGCAGAGGCAGAGGCAGAGGCAGAGGCAGAGGCAGAGGCAGAGGCAGAGGCAGAGGCAGAGGCAGAGGCAGAGGCAGAGGCAGAGGCAGAGCCTGAGCCTGAGCCTGAGCCTGAGCCTGAGGCTGAGGCTGAGCCTGAGGCTGAGGCAGAGGCAGAGGCAGAGGCAGAGGCAGAGGCAGAGGCAGAGGCAGAGGCAGAGGCAGAGGCAGAGGCAGAGGCAGAGGCAGAGGCAGAGGCAGAGCCTGAGCCTGAGCCTGAGCCTGAGCCTGAGGCAGAGGCAGAGGCAGAGGCAGAGGCAGAGGCAGAGGCAGAGGCAGAGGCAGAGGCTGAGGCTGAGGCTGAGGCAGAGGCAGAGGCAGAGGCAGAGGCAGAGGCAGAGGCAGAGGCAGAGGCAGAGGCAGAGGCAGAGGCAGAGCCTGAGCCTGAGCCTGAGCCTGAGCCTGAGCCTGAGCCTGAGCCTGAGCCTGAGGCAGAGGCAGAGGCAGAGGCAGAGGCAGAGGCAGAGCCTGAGCCTGAGGCAGAGGCAGAGGCAGAGGCAGAGGCAGAGGCAGAGGCAGAGGCAGAGGCAGAGGCTGAGGCAGAGGCAGAGGCAGAGGCAGAGGCAGAGGCAGAGGCAGAGGCAGAGGCTGAGCCTGAGGCAGAGGCAGAGGCAGAGGCAGAGGCAGAGGCAGAGGCAGAGGCTGAGCCTGAGCCTGAGCCTGAGGCTGAGGCTGAGCCTGAGGCAGAGGCAGAGGCAGAGGCAGAGGCAGAGGCAGAGCCTGAGGCTGAGGCTGAGGCTGAGGCTGAGCCTGAGGCAGAGGCAGAGGCAGAGGCAGAGGCAGAGGCAGAGGCAGAGGCAGAGGCAGAGGCAGAGGCAGAGGCAGAGGCTGAGCCTGAGCCTGAGCCTGAGCCTGAGCCTGAGCCTGAGCCTGAGCCTGAGCCTGAGCCTGAGCCTGAGCCTGAGCCTGAGCCTGAGCCTGAGCCTGAGCCTGATCCTGAGGCAGAGGCAGAGGCAGGTCTCACACGGAACACAGTCAGTGAAGCAGGTCACTTACTACAGCTGCTTTAAACATTTCACACGGAGCACATGGACAGTCAGTGGAGTTGCAGCTGCTTTTAAACATTTTAAACACATCCATCTAACCATGGTAAAAATCCTCAAGATCCCGCTCGGGGAGGGTTGCATCAGGGGCCCCACGGTGCTCGGTGGAGGGACCGGGTTCCTCGGCAAGTGCTTCCTCCTGAACACAAACAAACACAAACAGCTGAAACAGACCCGGAGTGCTCCTGTGGACGGGACAGTGCACCAGATCATCCCATTTATCAAGCTGTGGCATTTTTTAGCAACAGCAGAACAGGGGCCCCTGGGACGAGGCTGTGGTCAGCCGGGTCGGAGCCTGGAGGGGAGGGCGTCCCTGCCGGGGTGGAGCCTGAGGGGGGGGGCGTCCCTGCCGGGGCGGAGCCTGGAGGGCAGGGTGGACCGTCAACAATGGCTGGACCCTGGCTCCACTTCTAGACGTGACTCGGTCCTGCTTTCATACAGCCGGCACCTACAGACTTCTACTACTACTACTACTACTACTACTACTACTTCTGCTGCTGCTGCTGCTACTACTACTGCTACTGCTACTACTTCTGCTACTGCTACTGCTACTGCTACTGCTATTACTTACTTACATCTGAGACAAGATCAGTCTAAATAAAAACACATACAAATGAGTGCACTTGTACTGACCTGAGATGCACACAAATGACAAATAATTGTAATAAAGTCGTTTATTAATAACTGTGTACTTACATTCAAACGGGCCGCGTTTCTTCTTTCTGGAACAACAAAATATACAACTATAACTCAGTAAAATGGCTTAAACAACAAGCCGGTTAAGTCATGACATGACAAGTCTGTGGAATGGCCTGACGGAGAACCTCAGGGCCGCAGAGAACGTTCAGGTTTTTAAGAGCAGGATCAAGACCCACCTTTTTAGCTTAGCCTTTGATTAATATTTATTAATTATATCGGTATTTAATATAATTTATTATTTTATTTATAATTGAGGCTAGTTTTTATGTGTTTTACTTTCAACCTTAGGTCTTAGTTTTTACTCTACTATATATTCTATCTTTATCCTCCTTTATCTGAATCCCTTTATTCATTTTAGACTCTCCAGTGTTTCCTCTGAGGGGCCCTCTGCACTGGGAGTGGAGGTCGGCTGTGGCCCCTGGGCACTGGCTCATGGGCTCCTGCTGGAGGTTGGGTCTGGGCCTAATCTCTGCTCTGGGTCTTGAGTCTGTGTCCTTTGGCTGCAGGCGACTCTCTGCTCCTGGTGCAGACGGCTCCTCTGATGGTGCTCTCACAGCTGGTTCACCTGCATTCAGCCTGTATTTTATGGGGATATGTGCTTAAATCTGTGCTGAAAAAGTAAGATCCCACTCTCTGTGTGGAATGCAGCGTGTTGAGCCGTGCTCCTGGTAAAGGGTCACAGCTGGAGTGACTGTCAGAGAAGGGCACTATGGAGCTCATTTTAGACATGTATTTGCAAAGAAAATAATAGTTTTGTACACGTTATCTAAAGTTTTGAGGAGCCAAAAACAAATGTGATCAGGAAAATAAGGTTTGCAAATTAAAAATGAGTAATGATGTATATAACTAAAAAGTTAAAAGCCTGCTGAAAAGACTGGTTTTGTTTGTTTTTTTAGTTCCCTTTGAGCAAGCAATAGCCTTTAAAGAGAAAAACAACCTGGAAAGTTGCCTTTAACGGCCAAAACTCAACCAAACCAACTCTTGATGCTTTAATAGTTTAATAGTACGCCAAACCAAAAATCATTACTTTTACTGTTTACTCTTAAATTTTTAAAGGAGATACTTTTACTTAAGTAGATTTTAAAATGTGATACTTTTGCTTTAGTATTTTTTGGCTGTTGTATCTATACTTTTACTTGAGTAACAAATGAAGTACTTCATCCACCACTGGGCACAGGAAAACCACATGGTACGTCACACTCATCCCTGCCTCTGAAGACAACAGGAATGTAAACTGTAAGAGCACCATTCATTCTTTTATTTTTCACACTGCAAAAACTGAACTTCTAGATGAGTTAAAATGTCTTAATTTGAGGATATTAATCTGAATTTCAGATGTTTTGACTCGTTAAGATGAGTTAAGACTTTTTATTTGATGGAACTAGATTATTTGACTTGTTTCAAACCGTTTCTGACTTGTTTCAACACATTATTTCTTATTTCAATCCAAATTATCTGTCACTGGGTTAAGATCATTTTACTTGCTCGACTGACAAATGTATTTTCTTATTTTAAGCAAAATTATGATCATTATCAGCCAGAAATACTTTGAAAACAGTGAAATATCCTGCATCACATCAGCAATTAAATCTCATCGAGTCAAAACTTCTCAAATCCAGATAAAAATGATCAATTCAAGCCATTTTAAACTTTACAGATTTTAATTTTTTGCTGCAGGAAGATAATTTGAAACAAGTCAGAAACGGTTTGAAACAAGTCAAATAATCTAGTTCCATCAAATAAATCGTCTCCACTGATCTTAACGAGTCAAAACGTCTGAAATTCAGGTTAATATCCTGAAATCAAGACGTTTTAACTCATCTAGAAATTCATTTTTGCAGTGCATTCGGGGTCGCGGGTGACTGGAGCTCGTCCCAGTGACTTTGGGTCTTAGGCGGGGCACACTCTGGACAGGGGCCAGTCTCAAGGCTAAACATGACAAACATTCACTGTCACATTCATGAGACGGACGGTAGGAGGAGCCGGAGAACATGGAGTGAACCCACAGTAACACAGGCAGAACATGGAGTGAACCCACAGTAACACAGGGAGAACATGGAGTGAACCCACAGTAACACAGGGAGAACATGGAGTGAACCCACAGTAACACAGGGAGAACATGGAGTGAACCCACAGTAACACAGGCAGAACATGGAGTGAACCCACAGTAACACAGGGAGAACATGGAGTGAACCCACAGTAACACAGGGAGAACATGGAGTGAACCCACAGTAACACAGGGAGAACATGCAGACTCCACTCACAGACATCGTGTGATGTTGGTCTGGACTATTGGGAGGCAAGAGCTCTTACCGCTCTGCAACATCTCAGCTGCTTTTGGTTGGAGTTATTAGAGTCAGACACAGAGTTATTAGAGTCAAACACAGAGTTATTAGAGTCAGACACAGAGTTATTAGAGTCAAACACAGAGTTAAGAGTTAAAAGATGCGCAGAACACTTGCTCTTTTGGTGCTGTGTGCCAACACTTCCGGTTGCACAGGCGTGTATAACTATCCAAATGTAGGATTTAGCAAAAAATCTTAATCGGTTTGATTATGTGACATCTAATCACTGCAACGAAGTGAAAACATGTCAAACCAGCATTCATCCTCACCCAGGTCTGTGGCCTCGTTGTTGCAGCCGATGTCCTTCAGAGTCCGGATGGTCCTGCGCAGAGCCCCGGTGTCTCCACAGCGGGACTGGAGCAGCCGCGTCACGTCTTCGATGGACTTATTCACCACTTCACCGGTAAAGATGCGCGGCAGCACTGAGCGGTCGTGCAGCTTCAGCAGGAATCTGTTATAAGAGTCTGGAACCAGATCCGTGAGAGCGTTGCAGATTTCAGTCTGGACGCTTTCCACGCGCTCCACGGCCATCGCTCTCCTTGTGCAGGTGTGGATCTCCCGTGTCGTGCAGCGGCGTGTCAAGCTCTCCTTTGTCGTTCCCCTCCGTAAAACTGCTGCCCTTCTATCCCGGACCTACCTCAGTGAAAAGCAGGATGGAGCTTCTCTCCAGCTTTAATAGCGTGTGCGTGTGGGTGGGCCGTGGAGATACGCACGCACTCAAAGAGAGAGAGAGAGGGAAGGAAAAGGGGAAAAGGGAAGAAACGCGAAGGGCAGGAGAATGTGCACCCAGCCAATTGTGAACAGGCTCGACAGGGTTCAAGTCCTGCAGAAAGGTCAGGATCCTGCAAAATAGTAAAGTCACAGACCCAGACTGGACGTCCCCTTGTGTTTTAATGATGAAAAATAAATATGGTAACAAAAAAATTGATGTGAAAGATTTAAACAGATTGGAGGAACACAGAAAACGTGTGAAAGTATGGATGACAGAAGCTGAGAGAAGGGACAAAAAAACAAAAATAAATAAAAAGTCAGAAAAAGAAACAGGGTGAGAAACCCGAGCCTAAGTTAACCCACTCTGCTGGGTCCTGTCCAACACCAACAACAGCCCCCACCATATTAAGTAACTGCCCCCGTCTGCGCCCTCTCACCACACAAGGATTCTTTGATGTGAGGCTGCAGCCGCCCCACCAAGAAACAAGCACAGACATCCACTTTCCAAGAACTACATCCAACCAGAGACCTCAAAAAAGGTGTCATCGACCAAATGTCAACAATTTTTCTCCAAATTGCACCAGGAGTGGCCACACTTTTCAGGCCCCAGGTCCTCACTCTTCGTCAAATGATGGTATCTGGCTGTCGGTGAAGCCTTAAAATACGACGGAGTATAAGGGCCAACTGAAAAAAAAAAAATGCGGACATTACGAGAATAAACTCGTAACATTTCGACATTAAACTCGTAATTGTATGACTTTTTCTGGCTTCGACTTTATTCTCATACATTTACGAGATTAAAAGTCGTAATATTACGAGAATAAAGTCGTATATTACGACTTTTAATCTCTTAATATTACGAGATTAAAAGTCGTAATATTACGAGAATAAAGTCGTAATATTACGAGATTAAAAGTCGTAATATTACGACTTTTAATCTCGTAATATTACGAAAAGAAGCTATTTCTTCCAAATCTGTTTGGTTCTTCCGACGAAACAAACCCAAACGTCTGCATTGTCGCTTCAAAGTCCTTAAACTAATGATAATGTGGTGATGCTGTGCTAAAAGACACAGTATTTCTTCGTGTGTAAACCCTAGTTCAAAGTATAACCGCACAAAATGCTCCATATCTCCATAACACAGGTACTGGCTTCATACACATTTTCGACTGTATTCTCGTAATATTACGACTTTTAATCTCGTAATATTACAATTTTTAATCTCGTAATATTACGACTTTATTCTCGTAATATTACGACTTTTTTTCTCTTAATATTACGACTTTATTCTCGTAAATGTATGAGAATAAAGTCGAATCCAGAAAAAGTCATACAATTACGAGTTTAATGTCGAAATTTTACGAGTTTATTCTCGTAATGTCCGCATTTTTATTTTTTTCCCCCAAATGGCCCTTATACTCCGTCGTACTAAAAACTGTGTCTAGGATTAAAGATTGTGTCCAAGGCAATAACCTGGCAACCAGAGATCACGTGACAACAACAACAAACACCAGGGCCACGGATTTCAGCAAAATCTTTATTCCTCTGATGACACATGAAAAACGCTGATGCTGGCCAGCAGCAGATCAGTGATTTACACACTCACAGCCAACACCACTTCACATGCTCAGTACTTGAAGAAGCGCTTGATACATGCTCTAGTACAGGACAGAATTAAAGCACTGGAACAAAAAGAAACTCCAATAGAAACTTATCCTCTATCTAACTCTCCAGCAATCAGGGAATTACCAACAATCACATGTAAGGTACATAATAAACACACTGATTTCATGGTTGACTCAAGTGTCCACTGACGTTTCACTTTTGTTGGCAGAAGTTCTAAAACATGTGTGGGCCCAGAGCAAATATGACGTGAGGTTAATCAAAAATTGTCCTCCTTTAATATTGGGCCTAATTTCTCAGAAATGGATAAACCTATTAGGGACATGACCTTAGGGAAAGATATGGCTGCGCCCACTCTTCTTGAGGGACCCCTGACTCTGCATTTGAGTCTCTCAAAACTGCCCCACAATCTGCATTCACTCTGGACATTCCAGATCCAGTCAAACCCTCTGTTCACTTTGTGCTGGATGCATGAGCTCAGTGCTTTGACAGAGACATGGTGACACTTTAAAGCCAATTGGCTATTTTTCTAGACTTCTTGATTGTTGTAGCATCACCAGACTCTGTTGGGTACAATTCTCTCATGTGTGTTCCACATTCTGTGGCATCCATATCACAGGAGCAACAATGGTCACATCTCTGCATCACGCTGTCTCAGATATCGCTCCACACTCCTGGGTTTGCCTCATGTGTCAGAACACAAATGTACAAATCTAAATCCGGCTCCTCTTATGCCTCTTCCTGATGATGGCACTCTACACTCATGTGTGGCTAAATTACAACAAATCTGCATCCCAAGACATGACTTGACTAACACACCTTTAATTAATCCTGAGTCTATGTAGATGGCTCAGCCTATCCTGATGCTGATACTGGACACTTGCTGGCTGTGCAGTGGTTGATGATCACTGTGTGCTCTGCTCTGCCTCCTCTGTACTCAGCACAGGCAGCAGAGCTCGTGGCAATGACAGAGGCATTACTTACACTGACTCACTATATGATTTTGGCGCGCTTTGGAAACACAGAAAAGGTCTTAAATCTGATGGAAAGTCTATTTTACATCAGAAAAAAAAGTTTCTGTTTAGTTGGAGGCTATTCTTCTCACACATCACTGTAAATGTGCTGCTCACACTGACTCTGTCTCACTTGATTATGCACAAAGCAGCTAATGCAGCTGCCAAGCTCCCCCCTCCCTCCCCTTCTCTGACTCTTACTCCCCTCCTGCTTCTCTCACAGACCTCTGCTCTCTCTCAACCCCAGAGAAGTCTGCACTCTAGTCCCATTGTGGAGTGACTTTCTCAGAGGGTGTTTGGTACAGCCCTGATGGTAAGCCTCTTCTATACCTATGATTTATGGGTTAGACCAGTGCTTCTCAAACGTTTTACCCCAAGTAACACCAGAGAAAAGATTTGGCTTTCTGAGTATCTAAATTGGGTCTATAACAGGACTATTGCAGGTCTAAATTAGGGATAAACCAGGTCTTAAGTAGGAGTGCACATTGCCACAGTAGCTTTAACTAGAAACTTACTAAAGGAAGAGTGAATAAAATGTACTCTAAAGGAGGATAACTTTACAACTGAAGAGGTGTCCACGTACCACCAGAAGAAGTTTCGTACCACCAGTGGTACACGTACCACAGTTTGAAAAAAACTGGGTTAGACCATGTGCTGGGATGTTCTGTTCAGTACAACAATTTCACAACAGGCTTCTCTATTCTCTATTCGCTGCTGAATTCTATAAGACGTGTTTAATTTGTGCTCAAAATAACGCGGGCGGCCCAAAATCATTGACACAACAGGCAGCACCCTCCACATACAAACCCATATCAGCTCGTACTGTACATGCTGTGAAGAGATGGACTCAGCTGGTCTAAATGCCTGCCCAGTGTTTCTAAACTCTTAAAAGCCCTGATGGGAAGGCTGTGTAGAGAACAGTGTGAAGTTTTGAGGCTCTGGACAATTATGGACAGTTCAGACAGTGAAACTGACTCAAATGTTTCAAAGTTTGTAGAACATAAAGGAACAACACTGGGCTCTGGGGCACAACAGGAGGCTCGAGCCTGGACACACCTAACGTGGGCATATACTGGGTCTTTGCTGTTTTAACAGTGTTTTGGTAGTTTGGGCAGCAAATTCCCAGAGACACATGAAGCATGTCTTTGTTCCATTTTCTTTCAGTGCTGCGACATTCACGTCTGATTGAATGAGTAGTCCCATTGCGCCAAGGCTCTCCAGGTTTTGGGCGTCTGTGTGTAATCGGTGCTGTAGAGTCAAGAATAGCCGTGCACATGGAGTCAAATAAGTTCACCAACTCATCAATACCCACATGTAAAGATAAATGTACACGCCTCTGTCTAATCTATATCAACATCCTGCCAAGACAAAGCCATCTGTGACAGTCCAGGTATCAGTATAAATGATTTTGGACCAACAACGCCAAGTAAGAAAAAGCTTCTTTTTAAAAAAAAATTTAATTGTAAAACATTTCAAATCCCGCTCCTGACATAAACATCCTTGGTTGAGCGGTCAGATCCACTGACCCACAGGTTGGAGGTGCAATTGCTCCCGCAGGTGAATACTGCCGTTGTGTCCTTGGGCAAGACACTTAACCCGCCTTGTCCCCAGTGTCTGCGTACACTGGTGTGTGAATGTGTGAGTGAATGGGTGAATGGTTCCTTGATGTAAAGCGCTTTGAGTGCCTCGAAGGTGGAAAAGCGCTATATAAATATGTGACCATTTACCATTTAAAGCAGCTCTGATTTCACTCTGCTCTGCTTTTACTTTGACAAAACCACCTGGAGATGTTTTTGTGTTTTTACCAGTTTTTAATCCATTACATTCCATTCACTTTTGCCTCATTTGACTCAATAATGTCATTTAGTGTGTTTTTGTTTGCAAACCTTTAAAGCCTCCAAGGCAACAGGAGAGGCCATCGTGTAGTATTTGTTCCCCAGACGCAGCACATCGTCCCCGGGCAGGACGACCACACTCTCCCCCTCACAAGGCACCAGGAGAGCTCCACATGCACTGCACTCCACCCCAGATATGAAGACATCATTAACACTGTAACCAGGACCAGGACCCCAAGAGGGGAAGTAACTCTGCATTTGATAGACTACTTCTCCTTTTTTGCTGCAAAGATTCTTTTATAATAAAACACACAGAAGACATTCTGTTTTCCTTGGATTTCTTCATTAATTTATAATTAATTTCCACAACACATGTCAGTGTTTAGTGTTAGAGTTAGGCAGTTAGGTAACGTGAGAGTTAACAATTCTTTCCTAGGGTGACTTTGCACTCTTTCACATACAGCGTCCACAGCACCAGGAGAGGCCAACATGTATTTAATCCCCAGACACAGCTCACTGTCCCAGGACAACCACACTTTACCCCTGCCCTGTGCAGCCTCTAAGGCAGGCATGTCCAAACTCAGGCCCGGGGGCCAAATGCGGCCCTCAGACCAATTTTTCTTGGCCCTTAGTCTTCCTGGTGAACTGGCCCACACTGTCCTGATAAGTACTATTTACAGCACATTTCAGATTTTCTACAATTCCAACCTAAATAACTAACATTTTGGTGCAGCACAGACCTGATATTAAGGCACTGAGACTGAATGTAGAAGTGGTGGTGCTTAAACATCAGATAAATGCAGCTTTTTTTAACATTTCATGATTGATTTGTGGCCCTCCGCTTGGTCTACATTTCAATATGTGGCCCTCGATGGAAAAAGTTTGGAAACCCCTGATGTAATGGCACCTGAGGCTCACAAGTGACTCACTGGATTCCACACACTCCAGCAGCAGCCTCAGTAGCTCTCACTCTACTCTCTCTCGCTCTCTCTCTCTTTAGTCCTGTGCTGCTTATGAACGAGGCCAATGTGTAGTGCTTGTGCCCCAGGCACAACCCACTGTCCCTGGGCAAGACATGGCTTTTTCCCCCTGCAGACTCTTTAAGATGAGAACAGGAAAAATATGTGTAAAAACAGCCAAAATTGCACATATTTAGGGCATATACATTTGAAAAATTGACAGAACTAGGTTTAAATTTCTTGCTTCATTTTGTTAACAAAAAATTTACAGAGGGGATTTTAGATTTCTTATTTAGTTTTGGAGTAAAGATCTCAAGTCAAGTCAAATTTATTTATAAAGCACATTTAAAAACAACCACAATGGCCCAAAGTGCTGCACAGACACAATATAAAATACAATAAGACAGAACAGAGCATGCAGACACAAGCTGAAATTAAATAATGCAATTCAAATGTTCTGTTCAGCTTGTGTTTAAAGCCTGTGCAAACAAATGGGTTTTCCACAAAGTCTTAAAAATATTCAAACATTGTGCTGTTCTAATGTCAGAGGAAGACTGTTCCAGAGTCTGGGACCTGCCCCAGAGAAAGCCCCATCCCCCCGGACAGGACGACCACACTCTCCCCCTCACAAGGCACCAGGATGACCCCAACATGCCCTGCACTCCACCCCAGATATGAAGACATCATTAACACTGTAACCAGGACCAGGACTCCAAGAGGGGAAGTAACTCTGCATTTGATAGAATACTTCTCCTGTTTTGCTGCAAAGATTCTTTTATAATAAAACACACAGAAGACATTCTGTTTCCCTCTGATTTCTTCATTCATTTATAATTAATTTCCACAAAACATGTCAGCGTTTAGTGTTAGAGATAGGCAGTTAGGTATGTGAGAGTTAACAATTCAAAGATATTTAGAGTTTATTCATGTCAACATTGTTCAGGAAGAGACTGCAACATTAAATAATACAACACTCTAATCAAAAGCATGCAATTAAACATGTTAAGAGCAAAACAATTTAAAAAAAAAGCACACCAGGTTGGCTTTTTTATACATTTGTTACTGTTGTTCCACATGAAAAAGCTCTTGGCCGCCATGTGAGCAAACAATGCAACAGACTTGTAAAAGGTCAAGGGTCAAATGTGTTTATGTTGCACATTTATAAACAGATCCACTGCCCCAAAGCGCTGCCCAAGTTCAATAACACAAGACAGGAAAGGACAATTTTATACTGAAAAATAAAACTTAAAAACCCAATGTAGGTGTATGTCAGCTTGAATTAAAAGCCATTGCAAAAAGATGAGTTTTTAGCAACAATTTGAAACTCTGAACAGAAGTAGCGGCTCTTATGTCCAGGGCCAGCACCAGCAACGGAAAAAGCTGTGTCTCCTCTAGATTTTAATCTAGACAACTAAGAAATCGAATCTGTTAGACACGTATGACTGGAACCATTTAAGAGCTGTGCCTTTTATGGTCGACAGTGTCAAATCTAAAAGTACCAGCACGGAAGAACTGCCAGAATCCGAAATTAAAAGAAAATTGTCACAGGGCGGTTTCCATGTGACAAGATTTAAAACCAGACTGGAACTTTTCCAAACTATCATTGGATTTCAGGTGTAATTGCAGCTGGGCATTGATGTAGAAAAAAGTCAAAATGCAATAGAAGTTAGAAAATGGTTGCCACCTCTGGAATGGAATGTGACAGTAAAAACTGTTAGGACCTATATTGGAATTATGTTATTTTACTACACTTATTGTTAATTAGCTTTATTAACATTTCTTTGCAATACTAAAACATTTTATTAAGTCAACTTGTAATCCCGGACCACCCTAACATCACACGATCTCTCTGGGTGGAGTCTGCATGTCCTCCCCGTGTTACCGTAGGTTCTCTCCGGGTTCTCCGGCTTCCTCCCACCGTCCAAAGACATGACTGTGTAGGTTAATTGAGAACTCTAAATTGCCCATAGTGTATGAATGTGAGAGTGAATGGTTGTCTGTCCTTGTCTGTCTCTCTGTGTCAGCCCTGCGACGAGTTGGCCACTGTCCAGGGTGTACCCCGCCTAAGGCCCAAAGTCACTGGGATAGGCTCCAGTCACCCGCGACCCCTAACGGGAATAAGCGGTAGAAAATGAATGAATGAATGAACTTGTAATCTGAAGAAGTTATAGAGCCAATGCAAAGTTGGGCGTATACCAACAAGGAGGAAGTAAACGTAACAAAACTACAGCCAGTAGTACGTAGTAGGTAGTAGTAGGGGGTAGTAATGACGTAAACCAGAAGGGTTCAGTGAGTTCAGACTTTGGATCAAAGAAAGCTAGAATATAGGTGAATGGAATTAATTGCTAAAGAAAGTTTGCTGAGGCAGATGATTGTCAAAAAGAGTTTAAATTGGGAAGAGTTATAGGTTGTAAGCAGTAAAAATGATTTACTGTAAAATATGGCATAAAACACAGTTTTAATGAGACATACAGAGTATGCATTAGATAATGAGGAGTGAGACGGGGCACGTGGGGTAAATCCAGGGGGTCATAGGTGGATGCATTTACCAAGAGGGGGACCCCAAGACCGTTTATTCATGAACGAGGGGAATAAAACGGCATGTAACGGTACGAAGAGCAGCTTTTTCTGCAGAAACTGCTTGGGTCTTTTTGTACGAGTAATTCTTTTTGTGTGCGTTGAATCTCTTCGAGTTGGAGTTTTCTTCATTTGATCTTCAGAATTTGATACAACAGCATAGTCTACTTTTTCTAAAATGTTTGACAAAAACAGAAGCTTAGACACAGGTCAATAATTTGAGAAGATAGATAGTCCAGATTTAGCTTCTTTAAGAGGGTTGTACTGTGGTCTGTTTGAATGAAGTCGGCACATGCCCCGTAAGTGACAAGGTCCAATACAATCAAAAACACCCTTAAAAGCCCTGATGGGAAGGCTGTGTAGAGGACAGTGTGAAGTTTTTAGGCTCTGGACAGTTATGGACAGTTCAGACAGTGAAACTGACTCAAATGTTTCAAAGTTTGTAGAACATAAAGGAACAACACTGGGCTCTGGGGCACTACAGGAGGCTCGAGCCTGGACACAGCAAACACTGTCAGCAAAAAAATTACAACTTTTGTCACACAATGCAACACAAGGAAGAAAGCCACCAAGTGCCGAAGGATTAACAGTTTTGTTTAACACATTAAAAAGCTTATGGTAGTTAAATTCATAAAGTTAGGACATACACTGGGTCTTTGCTGTTTTAACAGAGTTTTGGAAGTTTGGAGAGCAAATTCCCAGAGACAGAGAAAAAAAAAAAAAAAAAAATCACGAATAGGAAGAGAGCGGGGATGGTGATGAGGAAAAGATGCTGGTACAAACGGGGGAGAGAAGTCACGGAAGGAGGGTTTGGGGAAAGGAAGGAAGGAGGGAAAGGAATGAGAATGTGTGCCCTGTCTAGACTACCCCACTTTGGTGGGACACAGCCTTATATATAGATAGATAGACATGAAGCATGTCTTTGTTCCATTTTCTTTCAGTGCTGCGACATTCACGTCTGATAGAATGAGTAGTCCCATTGCGCCAAGGCTCTCCAGGTTTTGGCCATCTGTGTGCTGCAGTGCTGTAGAGTCAAGAATAGCCGTGCATTCATTCATTCATTCATTTTCTACCGCTTATTCCCGTTAGGGGTCGCGGGTGACTGGAGCCTATCCCAGTGACTTTGGGCCTTAGGCGGGGTACACCCTGGACAGTGGCCAACTCGTCGCAGGGCTGACACAGAGAGACAGACAAGGACAGACAACCATTCACTCTCACATTCATTCACTAGGGACAATTTAGAGTTGTCAATTAACCTACACAGTCATGTCTTTGGACGGTGGGAGGAGCCAGAGAACCCAGAGAGAACCCACGGTAACACGGGGAGGACATGCAGACTCCACCCAGAGAGATCGTGTGATGTTAGGGTGGTTCGGAATTCGAGACCACGATGTTGGGGTGGTCTGGGATTCGAACCCCGATCTCCTTGTTGAGAGGCAGAAGCTCTAGCCGCTCTGCCACCGTGCACCCTAAGAAAAAGCTTTTTATTTATTTATTTTTATTTCATTGTAAAACATCCCCCTCACAAGGCACCAAGAGAGCTCCACATGCCCTGCACTCCACCCCAGCTGCACACTCTTTCCTGGGGTAGACTTTGCACTCTTTCACATACAGCGTCCACAGCACCAGGAGAGGCCAACATGTATTTAATCCCCAGACACAGCTCATCCTCCCTGGGTAGGACCACCACACTACCCCTCCTCAAGGCACCAGGAGAGCTCCACATGCAGCTGCACACTCTTTCCTGGGGTGTTTTACAAATCAGTCACTTTGATCAGGGGTAAAGGGAGAAATGTTGACTTTGCACTCTTTCACATACAGCGTCCACAGCACCAGGAGAGGCCAACATGTATTTAATCCCCAGACACAGCTCACTGTCCCCGGACAGGACGACCACACTTTACCCCTGCCCTGTGCAATCTTGCTTGTTTAAATCACACTTACATATGAACTAGAGTTTCGATCGGAACCAAAAATTCAAGCCTGACCCGGCCGAGCCCGCGCACATACTGTCTGAACCCGAGCCCGAGTCATTTGCTGCACCGGAGTAGAACCGCGTAGAACCGGAGTTACGTAAACTGAGTTCCGTGCAGAGGTTTACAGGCAGAATAAGAAGCAATGATGATAATTGCTAAAACTGTGCTTGAAAACGAGAAGTACAGAAGCGATGTTATCTCTGCTCTCTCTGATGTTCAACTGGGTGCATCTACAATGGTAAGAAGAATGTCAGCGATGTCCGTGAACTTGGCTGACCAGTTGGACCGTGATCTGGCGACGTGCACCTGGTTCAGTATCCAGAGTGACGAGTCGGTGGACAGCAGCAGTACAGCACAGCTGATGGTCTTTATCAGGATGGTGTTTGATGATTTCTCCACAAAAGAAGAACTTCTGACACTACTGCCCTTAAAGACAACTACCAGGGGTGTTGACATCTATAACGGGGTGAAGAATGTTTCAGTGGAGAAAAAGGTGCCGCTGGAAAAGTTGGTGTCAGTAGTTACGGATGGTGTTCCTGCTATGATCGGCCGACACTCAGGATTCAAGTGCTGCACTTTCCCTCTGCACAGATGATGCTGAAAGACAATACTTCTGCATCTGTGGCTTTTGACAAAGTTACAGAAAAGTACTCTCAGGTCATAGATAGACTTAGAAAAGAGTTTGAGAACAGGTTTTGTGACATAGGTCAGCTTGAACCATGCGTGTCTTTCATTTCTAATCCTTTCATGAACATGGACATGTCGTTAAACGTTCATCCTTGTTGCTGAAATTTAACAGTGCAAAATGACTTCCACTTCAAAAGCTTCATCAGGAACAAACACAGAACATGCTTCACTGATTTCACATCTGCAAGACACACCAGAATGCAATACACTGGTGGAGAGCATGGAATGTCAGGCTTCCCACTAACTGACAAACAAACAAACAGATGCCAGATTTGGTGTCCAGTTCAAAATGTGTCATTCATGATTTGTTAAATGTGTTTGTAAAATGTAATATTTGATAGAACAACTGTTAAGTGTTTTTTTTTTCTTAGGCTTGTGCAGAGTGTTTGTTAAAAATGTTAAAAATGCTGCGGAGGTACATTGCGATTTCCTAGGACTGTTGTAGAAGTGATCATTTGAAAATGTTCAATTTGAAAAAGACAGAAACACTGAAATAAAGTGTTCATATTGATATTAAATAAATGTATTTCCTATCTTGTTATCATTGTTATTTTTTGTGAGGAATCATTAACATGATCAGTGTCTTTACACAGCTAAATATCATTAATTATTCATAATAACATATAAGGAAAGCTAAATTGAGCACATTTTAGAAGCGTGTTTCAAACCGGTAGCTCTTTGCCTTAATTATTACCCAGGAAGTAGCCCTCGGTTTCAAAACGGTTGGTGACCCCTGTTATAGAGTGCCTTGTTTTTTTTTTGTATTTTGATCAGAATCAGAATCAGAAATTGTTTATTGCCATTGTCAGTGAAATTCACAAACGTAGGAACTTGCTTCGGCGTAGGTGCAACATAAAGCAAAGGATAAAATATAAAAAATATATAAAAAGGCATGCATAAAATTAAGAATAAAATAGACTAAGATAGACTATATACAGAATGTACAGTTGGCAGATAGTGCAATGTGCAAATGTGTCAGTGCAAATAGATTGTTCTTAAATAGTATTATTGTTGAAGTGACAGGTGTTACAAAGTGTTCATGAGTCCAACGGCAGAGGGAAAGAAACTGTTCTTGTGGCGGGAGGTTCTGGTCCGGATGGACCGTAGCCTTCTGCCCGAGGGGAGTGGCTCAAATAGTCCGTGTCCAGGGTGAGAAGGGTCAGCTGTGATCCGACCTGCTGGTCCCCGAGTCCTGGAGACACAGGTCCTGGACAGATGGAAGGCTGCAGCCGATCACCTTCTCAGCAGAGCGCACAATGAGCTGTAGTCTCTGTTTGTCCCTGGCTGTGGCTCCAGTGTACCACACGGTGATGGAGGAGGTGAGGATGGACCACACGGTGATGGAGGAGGTGAGGATGGACTCAATGATGGCCGTGTAGAACTGCACCATCATCTGCGCCGGCAGCTTGGCTTTCCTCAGCTGCCGCAGGAAGTACATCCTCTGCTGGGCCTTCTTGATGATGGAGCTGATGGTCGGCTCCCACTTGAGGTCCTGAGTGATGGTGGTGCCAAGGAAGCGGAAAGAGTCCACGGTGGTGATGGGAGAGTCTGTCAGGGCAAGGGGGGGCAGGGGGGCTGAGGGGGGGGGGGGGGGGGGGATCTGCATCTGGGACACGCAAATTGGACACATCTGTTCTTTCCACATGGAAGTCGATATGCATGAGAGAAAACTGACCAAAAAACAAAACATTGAAACATTGGGGTGCGACGGTGGCAGAGCTCCTAGAGCTCCAGCCTCCCAACAAGGACATTGTGGGTTCGATCATCTGCATGTCCTCCCTGTGTTACCGTGGGTTCTCTCCGGGTTCTCCGGCTCCTCCCACCAACCAAACACATGACTGTGTTCAGTTTAATTGGAAACTCTAACTTGTCCGTAGTGAATGAATGTGAGAGTGGATGGTTGTCTGTCCTTTTCCGTGTCTCTGTGTTTGTTACGACAAGTTGGCCACTGTCCAGGGTGTACCCCGCCTGAGGCCCAAAGTCACTGGGATAGGCTCCAGTCACCCCTGACCCCGGGAATAGTGAAACACTGAGAAAATGAAAAACGAATGAAACATTGAGATGTAGTGCAGCGGTGGAAGAAGTACTCAATTTTGTTACTAAAAGTACAGATACGTGTGCAAAAAATTACTCAAGTAACAGTAAACCCATCACATTAAAAAATCTTCTTAAGTTGAAGTGCCTGTTTGAAAATGTACTTCAAAGTAATTTCTTAATTTTTGTGAGAATTGTGTATATGTGTATATTTGCTTGTTGATCTTGAACTCAAAACCTTCGGGCATAACTCCTCAAACTAAATGAAAAGCACTTTCTACTTTTAAGTCAAGTTCAAAAATAGCGGAGTAAAAAGTACAGATACTTGGTCTCAAATGTAGTGAAGTAAAAACGACTTAAATAAGGTACAGATAATTTACTTAAGTGCAGTATTTTTACCGACTTCTGTCCACCACTGCTGTGTCCCGCCTTAAAACACTTTCACTGTAAGCTGTAACACTCTTAAGTCTCATGTTCTTTTTGGAATGTACCTTTTATCGTTAGAATCATGAATAAAGTAAACGTAAATTAGTAAAGTTGCTGCCATGTTTCGCTGTCCTGAAAGTCCATGCGTAAACGATGTAAATGGGAACGAGTATCCTGGTTTCTCTGAGCGGCCGGGATACGGCTCAGTGACCGGGATGTTTATGAGTTTGCGAACGAACTCTGACCCAGACTCTTCTCCCTCTGGTCCCCACGTCCCACACACCTCCGCCCTCCAGTCCACCTCCGCCCTCCAGTCCTCCACCTCCGCCCTCCAGTCCACCTCCGCCCTCCAGTCCTCTCGCTCTTATCTTATGCTTTAAGTGAGTCCAGATTTCATAAACACAGCGCAGAGAGACCGTCAGTCTTCCCCATGGCAGACAAACGCGTTTATCTGGAAATTAAACATTTTGGAATGAAGGAAAAACCTTATGTAGATCACAGGTCACAAGTTTCCAGCAAGAAATGTTAGTTTGTTTTCTTTTCTATTAGAAAACATTTTATTTGAGTTTCACAAACGTATGATTTGTGCTAATCCATGTAGTGTATTTGCAGATTATAAAATTTTTTCTAATAAATGTCCAAATCTGTATCTACCTTTATCAAAAATGCATAATCTCCCTCTCTCTGAGACGACTATAGATGGATTTCATGAGTCAATAATATTTAATAAGCCCTATGTAGCACTTTCTTGCTTTCTAGTTCCACCCACAGTGGAAGTGTGTATGAGTATAGTGTGTAAATATATATTTGTATATGTAACTGAGACAAGTGGTTTATGGACTGATTTAATAGTGAAAGGTAA
>CM033626.1:37991139-38006139 GCA_019453435.1 Rhinogobius similis
TCCCCAGTGTGATGTCATCAGTCTGTTTACTTCCTGTAACTTCCAACGGATTTTTCAACTTTTCTCCGCAAACGGCTGCTTGATTGGCATAAAACTAAAATGTATACGGACAACTGGTATTAACACACCAAATAAAGCCTAAATTAGAAAATCTAGAAAAGCTGTCATGTGCACTTTAAGGACTAAAAACAGCAGAACATTCAAGTGACGTACGAAGACGGAAAATACGTCCGGGACAGAAGGCCCGACGCACGACGTGTGTTTGACGCTCGGAGGGGGAGGATTTTTGAATAAACGTTACTCAGAACGGCGTGAATGCAGCTGAATGCTACTCCAGGTGTGTTTTTGGAACATTGTTAGAACAGGGTTTAAAGTGCGTATGACAGGTTTTTATGATTTTCTAATTTTGATTCCTTTCAGTGCATTAATACCTTGTGTAAATACAAATTATAGTTTTACACCAATCAAGTCGCTATTTGTGGAGAAAAGTTGAAAAATCTGTCGACAATTACAGGGAGTAAATAAATTGATGACATCACACTGGGGAGTCAAAGGTTATGCATAATTTACACAAAATAAACTACTTTTTTGACCCTTTAAACATTGATTCAACAAAATAAAGGTGATCACATGTGTTTTTCTTTGTCAAATGAACAAAAGAGAGATGATTAGATGAGTTTTGGCCCAGTGTACAGTGTGGTTGCTATGGTAATTTCCTAGCGTGATGTCATACTTTACAACCAGGAAGTAAAATTAAAAACCTAAAAAACAGCTAAACTGGGGTTAAATTTGTAAAGATTTTAGTAGAAATTTGAATATATTTATCTTAACTGCATTTTAGTTAAATGTGTATTTCAACCTGTCATAGGCCCTTTAAAGCTCAAAAAAGTAACTGTAGCAGAATATGTTCCTGTAGCAAACCCCCTGAATGAAGGTTTACGCTTTACTGATGCTTTTCTGATTTAATGGCAATAAATCAAATACAAGGTAAGAGCTGTGGAAACACAAAAATACATCGTGTAAATGCTAAAAGCCACGTTCTTACACCTTAGCCAAAACGTTAGCTTTCTAATTACACATCAATTAACGTGTTTTACAGACAAAATCAATATAACTTCGCTTTATAAACACAAAACATTACAACTGTGCTTATGTGCAACTTAACACGTACCTTGTGTCTCTTCAGAGGGGCAGATAATACAAAAAACACGTTCATTTCTGCTCCGTCTCGACTTTTCTGCGTTTGCCCTTTGACCGTCTCTTTCTACGTGAAGCTAATGCTGCGTTAAAGCAATAAACAGGAAGTGGCTCATCAAAATAAAAGTGTTCTCTCAAAAAACAGGAAGTTAACTGTTTCTTCATGAATATTAGTAAAGTATGAGATAAAATACGACTACAGTTTTAGCGATGGAAAAATACACACTGTTGGTTCTTTACAGTTCCCTTTAAAGTTGGACGACTCATGTAACTAAAATGCAGTTAAGCTAAATAAATATAAAATTCCGCTAAAATATTTACACATTTTTACCCCAGTTTAGCTATTTTTGTTTTCTTTTTATTTTTACTTCCTGGTCGTAAATGATGACGTCACACAAGAAACCATGGCAGGCACGGCAAGTTTATTTGTAGAGCACAATTCGCACACAAGGCAATTCAAAGTGCTTTACAGAACAGAAAAAGTTGCATTAAAATCACAAAACACATAAAAATAAAGCGCTTTAAAAGAGAAGAGTCTTTCAGTCGTGTGCACATCTAAACAAAACCATCCTGTACACTGGACCAAAACTCGTCTATGTCACAGATTTTTTTTTTATTTGACAAAGAAAAATACATTTCAACACCTTTATTTAACAAAAAAGTGTGTAAATGATGCATAACTTTTGACTCCCCAGTGTGATGTCCTCAGTTTGTTTACTTCCTGTATTTTCCCAACAGATTTTTCAAGTTTTCTCCAGAAACAGTGACCTGATTAGTGCAAAACTATAATTTAGATTTACAAAAGGCATTAATACAGTGAATAAAATCAAAATTAGACAATCATAAAAAGTTGTCCAGCGCTCTTTAATCTACCAAGACCTGAGATGCATTAGCTGCCATATTGAGAACGCGAACAATAAGTTTTAGTTGTAGGATCTGGCAACCCAAAGTAAATCATTGATTGGATAAGAACAAAAAATAACGAATAAAAAAGATCAAGATCATTTAAGTGTTGAGTAAATCAGCGTCAGTTTTTGATTTTAGCATAATATCTGGTGACTGGAAACAGGAAATGTCAGATAAAAACAAATGAATTCGGTCAAATTCATACAGTCTTTTTTTCAATTTGAAGGCACTTTGTTAAAATGTGACTAAATGAAAAACTGGGTCAAAGTGAAAGTAAAACGGAACAACACGTCATCGCTGATCACATATAAAAGTAGAAATTGCGTTGAAAAAAAGTGAAAAAAGCGAAAGCGGCGTTTGAATCAGATCCTTTGTCTCTTTGAAGAAGGTCCGAATCTGGAAAAACAAAACACACAAAGTAAAACAATTACCAACTTAGTCTGAAGAGCTTCTCACTGATTACATTTTAAATTTCTAAGATTGAGGATGAAAAGGCAAAGTTTACACAATCAAACACGGCAAAAAATGAACTTAGATGAGTTAAAACGTCTTGATTTGAGGATATTAATCTGAATTTCAGACGTTTTGACTCATTAAAATTATTTAAGACTTTTTATTTGATGGAACTAGATTATTTGACATGTTTCAAACCGTTTCTGACTTGTTTCAACACATTATTTCTTATTTCAATCCAAATTATCTGTCACTGGGTTAAGATCATTTTACTTGTCCGACTGACAAATGTATTTTCTTATTTTAAGCTAAATTATGATCATCATCAGCCAGAAATACTTTGAAAACAGTGAAATATCCTGCATCAGCAATTAAATCTCATCGAGTCAAAACTTCTCAAATCCAGATAAAAATGATCAATTCAAGCCATTTTAAACTTTACAGATTTATATTTTTTGCTGCAGGAAGATAATTTGGACTGAAATAAGAAATAATGTGTTGGAACAAGTCAGAAACGGTTTGAAACAAGTCAAATAATCTAGTTCCATCAAATAAATAATCTCCACTGATCTTAACGAGTCAAAATGTCTGAAATTCAGATTAATATCCTCAAATCAAGACGTTTTAACTCATCTAGAAATTCATTTTTGCCGTGAAGGGATTGACAGAAACAGAAGGCGCTTGTTTTTATAGTTATTGCCAGGTGCACCTTGAAAAATTTGAGTTAACAGATTCACAAACGCAGATCTATTGGACTTATTTACCATTCTGGAGTGTCTCAAAACAACCACTCTTGTCAGACCCAGTGGCACAGACATTATTTGTCCCATTACATACCATATATTTTTCTAATAAATGGTCTGATTTGGTAATGTTTCAGTGGTTTGTTGGTGTACCGTGGTATCTTTTAAACCAAAAAAGTGTGCCTCGACTCAAAAAAGGGTGAAAAACACTGTTCTATGACAGTTTAGATGACAAATTTCACTAAAACGTAGTCAACATGATGATATTTAAGCTTTTACCAAACATTTTTGCACATTTTTCCAGTTTGACAGTTTTTGTAAAGTTTATAATGTCACTTCCTGGTTGGACATGAGCACAAATATGACAAAGCAATTGAAAATGTGACATAAAGATATTACTTTCTCATTATAAATAACTTCTGACACATTTGTACTTTATTATAAGTGAAAACAAACATGATCTAGAAGAGAACATAATGGGTAAGTTGCTTTTTTCTGCACAATCTGGTGACAAAATGGCGATTATCTTTGTTGGCGATTGTCACGATTATTACACAAAATGTAGCACAAACGAATATTGTCTTCCCTTTTTATCACGATAAACGATATTATTGTTTATTGTCCCGTCCCTTTGGCTGATGCGCTACGTTTACCTTCAAAATTTCATGTATGTCGGGCTTTTCAGACCATCGAAAAAGGCCATAAACTACGTCCATAGACCTCGCTCCTGCTCCCTTGAGTAAGTGAGAAAAGAGATTTAAATTGCACATTTCCAGCTCCATGCACAACTACGAGGGTAAGTGGGCTATGGTAATGAGCAGCGCTAGTTCGCTAACCTAACCTTCATCATTAGCCCATTTTCACAAACACAACTAACTCTTACTTTTTTCTTGTAATGTCTGGAGAGCTAGCGCGCTGGTAACGTAAAGTATCCTGGTGGGAAAAGCAGCCGAGTGCAGGACCGGGAATGACTTTGACGGAAGGAGGAGCAGCTGTCGAACGTTATGCACAGAAGAGGTCATTCTGCAACAGTTACCTAGCAACCGGACTGTAAACAGGGTCCAAAATAAATAATAAATTGACTCATAAATTGCATAACGTTCGACATGACCAGCTGCTCCTCCACCGGCAAAGTTATTTTCGGTCCAGTTTGTAGTCCGGCTGATACGCTACGCTTGGCTTCAAAATCTCATGTATGTCGGGCTTTTCAGACGCCTTCAGGGCCTGCCAAAAATGACAATAAATGACGTCCATAGACCACTCTCCTGCTCCCTTGAGTAAGTGAGAAAAGAGATTTAAATTGCACATTTCCAGCTCCATGCACAACTACGAGGGTAAGTGGGCTATGCTAATGAGCTGTGCTAGAGTCGCTGATGCGGCGACATGTAACACTTTTAAGCAGCCGCGCTATCTAACCTTCATCAACAGCCCATTTTCACAAACACAACTAACTCTTACTTTTTTCTTGTAATGTCTGGAGAGCTAGCGCGCTGGTAACGTAAAGTATCCTGGTGGGAAAAGCAGCCGAGTGCAGGACCGGGAATGACTTTGACGGAAGGAGGAGCAGCTGTCGAACGTTATGCACAGAGTCAACTACAAAAGAGGTCATTCTGCAACTGTTACCTAGCAACCGGACTGTAAACAAGGGCCAAAGTCCATACACAATAGTTGGGAACTGACAATAAATAATACCCGATAAGACCTTTATGTTGCTGAATGGCCGTTAAACTGTCACAAAATGGTGTCAGTTGCATTTAAATTGTCTCTGTATTTTCAACGGTACGTCGCCTTTTGATGACATCACAGAGGGATTCCGTTTTAGAACTCAGCACTCTAAATTTCCTCACAAACTGCCTCTTGGCTGATGCAAAACTAAATAAATAAAAAAAATAATAAAATAAATACTTAGCACAGGTGCCCTCCCATCAAACTAAGTCATAATCCAATAAACATGAGAACCTGTCATATGGACTTTACAGACTGTAACTTAATCTGGTTCTAAAACGGAATCCATCTGTGATGTCATCAAAACGCGTTGCCCCATCTAAAATACAGAGACAATTTGCAGACAACTGACACATCTTTCTGAAAGTTTAAACTGTGATTCAACAAACTAAAGCTGTTATCAGGTAATATTATTTGTCAAATCACAACTATTGTGTAATGTATGGATGTTGGCCCTTGTTAACAGTCTGGTTGCCATGGTAACAGTTGTGGAAACAGTTAACTATGTCATATTTGTGCTCATGTTCAACCAGGAAGTAACATTATAATTATTACTAAACGGTCAAACTGGGAACAAAAAGGATAAACTTTTAGTCAAATTTAAATATAATCATGTTCATTAGTGAATTGTGGAAGAGGTTTCAGTCTCAATGAGTTTTTACCTGGTTAAATAAAGGTTAATAAACAAAGACACATTCCAGGTACAGGTCATCTGAACTGTTTTTGCGACCTTATTCTGCCCCGCCCACTTTTGCCTCTTTTTGTCACAGATACACGCTTCTGTTGTCAACGCATTTCCGTTTGACGAGAACTCCGTTGAAGCTAATGACGAACGAGGGAAAAGTCTCGCCGCTAAAATGTTACATAAAGTAGATTGATTTGTGTAAAATGTTTAATGAACACGAGCAACAACAAGTCAACAACGCAACGATTTCCTGAAAACGGCTTTTTAGTCGAGTAGAACTTATTTTCTGTTGAGCTCGTCTGCTCCATGTTAAACTAATACAATGGAAACAAGATGGCGGCGCGTACGGCAACTTCTGGAATAAGGTGGATAGTTCCAGACCTGGTCCCGGGCGGTTCTCTCTTCCCGAACGATTCTTTCTTCGGCACGACGGCGCGGGAACAGGGGCAGCCGTCAGCCTTTTCGTCGCGGTGGCGGATGTAGTCTAGAACCGCCTCCATCTGAGCCCCTTCGCCTCTGCCCTGCATCGAGCGCAGCCAGTTCACGTATCTGCGCACCGGACAGAATATTCAGCACAAACAGAAACCAGTCTATGGGACGGCTTCTCACAATTGTCTCATTGAAATGTCATAGTTTGAAATGTGTGTGAAATGTTAGTCTGTGAAGAAAAATAAAGTTTAAAATTACAGGAAGTAGTGCTGAGTTCTAAAAGGGAATCGCTCTGTGATGTCATCAAAAAGCGACACCAATGACACCATTTAAGGAAATAAAGTTGTTATCAGGGATTATTATTTGTCAAATCATGACTCTTGTGTAATGGAGCTCACCCGTCCGTGCCGTCCACATGTGCCGTGGTTCCGGAAGTACATTTTTCATTCATTTTTGCCGTAGGGACTTAGAAAAATTTAAATATTACGAGTTTAACTGCACGATGGAGGCTAACCAGCTCTGTGGAACTAATGCTAATAACGCGGTTGTTTTCAGCCGACGTAAAACTTAAAATTTGGCAATATGTTTTAATAACTTGGCGGTTTATAAAGTTTCAGAAACAGATTTTAAATAAAGTTATATGTCTTATGCTCATTATTCACCCCAGGCTGATTAGCTTTGAGCTTTCAAACGTTCGGAATCCCTATGAGAAAAATGAATGGAAAATTTACTTCCGTAACCAAAGGGGGGGGGGGGGGGACTGGTGAGCTCCTTTATATAGATTTTAGCTCTTGTTTACAGTCTGGTTGCTATGGTAACAGTTGTAGAATTATCTCATTATGTCATATTCGTGCTCATGTTCAGCCAGGAAGTGACATTATAAACAAAATCTGTCAAACTGAGGACAAACAGGCCAATTGTTTAGTAAAATCTCAAATATAATCACGTTCACTACGTTTTTTGTAAAATGTGTTACTAACCGTGTAGTGTATGAGTCACATTCACCTTATTCGGCCCTGCCCACTTTTGCCTCTTTTTGCCACAGATCACACTTCTGTTGTAAACGCACTTCCGTTTGACGAGAACTCCGTTAAAGCTAATGGTTAATGAAGGAAAAGTCTCGCCGCCAAAACATTATATAAAGCAGATTAATTTGTGTAAGACTTACTCAGCGTAGAACTTATTTTCTGTTGCGCTCGTCTGCCCCGTGTAAACTAAGGAAACAAGATGGCGGCGCCCACAACAACCTCCAGAATAAGGTGAATAGAGTTATACTAGATCTAGAGCTACTGTATGTCTTACAAAGACATTTAAAGTCTACATGACAGGTTCAACGACACATTCCACTAAAACGGAGTGAGGATTTTACTTAACAATTTGCCTATTTGACAGTTTTGTAAAGTTTATTGACCTTATTCTGCCCCGCCCACTTTTGCCGTTTTTTGCACTTTTGTTGTAAACGCACTTCCGTTTGACGAGAACTCCGTTAAAGCTAATGATGAACGAGGGAAAAGTCTCGCCACTAAAATGTTACATAAAGTAGATTGGTTTGTGTAAAATGTTTAATGAACGAGAGCAACAACAAGTCAACAACGCAACGATTTCCTGAAAACGTCTTTTTAGTCCATGTTGAACTTATTTTCTGTTGAGCTCGTCTGCTCCGTGTGAACTACAACGGAAACAAGACGGCGGCGCGTACGGAAACTTCCAGAATAAGGTGAATAATGTCACATCCTGGACGGACTTGAGCACAAAAATGACAGATTTGGGGTAGTTCCACAACTGTTACCATAGCAACCAGACTGTAAACAAGGGCCAACATCCGCATACATTACACACAACTTTATTTTGCTGAATGATGGTTTAAACTGATGCTGTAAGAGCTGAAGTGTGTTTTTACCTCCACTCCTCTTCGCCTTCAGAGTTGTACAATTCCCGGCGAGTGAGATCGTAGTATTTTCCAAATCCGAGAGGAGCCAGTCCTTCTCGATAAAAGTAAATCTCCTCCATCACATCCGGGAAAAGCCTCACATATTCAGCCAGAGCGTCCTGAGAAATAATAAGTTATAAGAAAGAATATTATTACTACCACAGTTACTCAAGTTAGCCACAAAAACACATGACTCAAACCTTTTTGACTGCAGGATTTAATTGATGGAAAGATTTTTTAATATAGTTGATACGTCAAACAATATTTATTTTGTGCAAAACATTTTTGATTATTATAAACTAATATGTTATGGATTATTTGCCAAAACCAGATGTTAAGCGATAAAACTAGAATAAAACAAGATTATTATAAATATGACAACCTTTCCTGAAAAGGTTTAGAACGATCTATTTGATCCACTGTACATGATGATTTTAGGGAAGCTATTATTGCATTTATTAAAATAACATTTTGCTGTGACATCTTCAAAATCAATTTTATTTAACAACAAAGCTGTTTCGGGATTAAACATAAAATTACTGGTCATATTTTAACAGCAAATTAAAAAACACACCACAGCAGCCATGAATGTATTAAATGAACTGGATAAGCCACGCCCCCTCTGTCCATGTCCCAGATTGATTAGTGCAGCCTCTTGGGCCCAGCCTTTTTCTGTAATTGCACATTATAATTGCAGACAGGACTGAATTATTATCGGTATTTAAATAAAATAGAAGGAAATGTTTTCTAAAATCACAGAAATTACCGTTTTTATATGAAGTGACGTCACACAAACATGTGTGAGTCACGTGAACGAGCGTCGGACGATACAAACAGAAGCTCGTGGAAAAGGCTCGACTAGAGACACCTGTAAGTTGTATTTTATTTCATTTCAGACGCTTCACGTGTGTCTAACATGAAGAACACAATTACAATCACACAAGCTAACGCTAACACAAAAACTTGCAGCTGCTGGTCGTTCACGTCGCTCAAAGCATCATGGGGGATTGTCGTCATCTGGCGCCCTAAAGCAAAGATGGCCGCCTCCGTATCAGGAAGTAAATGCGGAAGTAAGAAACTTTTTTGGGGTCATGAACCAATGAGCTCAGGCCACAGGGAGGAACAGGGCGCCATTTTGGATTCATCTTCCAGTTTTAATTATAGTTTTAAACTAGCCATTTCTCACGGCTAATGCTAACTTTTATTAAAACCTAAAACATAAAGAAATAACCAATTCAAACGTAAAGTAAAGACAAGACTGATTTTTATTTATTTATTGGTGTCTGAAGGCTTCTAGATAGATAACATTTTTGATATCTATAACGTTCTTTGTTTGAAAAGGTCTTTTGACTTCTGTTTAGAGTCTGTATAATCCAGTAACTATTACAGTTGATTAATCATGGCAGCTCGACTCACTGCAGGCAGGATTTCTCTGGGACATTGTAACTTCAAAGGCCGTTTTCTTAAAATGCATTTTTCTCCCTCGAGACATAAAGATCAGCCTTAAAGTAGATCCTACACCAAACTGTACAATCTGGACTCAACAGGATTTAAACCAAACACAATGAAGGATTTTTTATATCTATCTCTATCTCTAATTCTAAAACTGATTTATTAAAGTTTTAAGTTAAAAAAATTAGGTGAAACCATAGACCGCACATATCGATGGACTGTGGGAATGTGACGTCAGCCAGTCGCTGCTAGCAGTTATAGCGGCTAAAGTGGAGCTAGCAGTTATAGCGGCTAAAGTGGAGCTAGCAGTTATAGCGACTAAAGTGGAGCTAGCAGTTATAGCGGCTGAAGTGAAGCTAGCAGTTATAGCGGCTAAAGTGGAGCTAGCAGTTATAGCGGCTAAAGTGGAGCTAGCAGTTATAGCGGCTAAAGTGGAGCTAGCAGTTATAGCGACTAAAGTGAAGCTAGCCGTTATAGCGGCTGAAGTGGAGCTAGCAGTTATAGCGGCTAAAGTGGAGCTAGCAGTTATAGCGGCTGAAGTGGAGCTAGCAGTTATAGCGGCTGAAGTGAAGCTAGCCGTTATAGCGGCTGAAGTGGAGCTAGCAGTTATAGCGGCTAAAGTGGAGCTAGCAGTCATAGCGGCTAAAGTGGAGCTAGCAGTTATAGCGGCTAAAGTGGAGCTCACAGTTATAGCGGTTAAAGTGGAGCTAGCAGTTATAGCGGCTAAAGTGGAGCTAGCAGTTATAGCGGCTAAAGTGGAGCCAGACTCCATATTTGGAAATCCGAGTGCGTATCGTGGCGACCTCATGGACCAATCAGGAGGAGGTTGTTAACGGTCTCTGCCCCTCAGTGGGAGGAGACGGCAGCAACGTGTGGCGCTAGCTGTCAATCAAACCTGTTGCTAACGCGAGTGAAACTGGCCCCTGGAAAAGGAAGCACCTGATTGGTCAGTTATTATTGTTAATAACTTGATTTATGAACAACCAACGAGAAAAAAAAACAGGGTCATGTGGAGTGAGTCAAAACAGACATTTTAGTTCCAGATGTGAGTTTGACACATCGTTTGAAACAGTTAGAGAGAAAAAGCACCAATGTCCCAATACTTCCTACTTCCTGTTTGGAACGCGGCGGCAGCAGGCGAGAACAATCCAGTGATATGTACAGTCTATGGGTGAAACTTGAATTTTTAGCACAATTTTAGTCAGCTCTAGTTTACTAAAAAATAAAACTTATTTTTGTAACTAATATGTTACAAAACAAACCAAGAAATTTAAATCTAGTTTTGTCGATTTTTCAGATTTAAATGTCCCAAATATGTGACATTTTTGGCCGTTTTTTCACATAAAATGCCTTATTTCTACATGAAACATGACATGATGAAAAATTTTTAATAATTTTTTTTCTTTACATTTATGCGACTAAACTACAGGAGAAGTTTACAACGAATACTTTTAAATATGAGATTTTTTCCTGCAGCGTCTCGCCTTTAAAAAACAAACAGGCAAACAGAAATGCCATGCACAGAGCTCCTAGAACAGAAGAGCACCTTGTTCCTCATGAGTCGGCTCTGGGTGGCGTCTCCCCCGTCCCGCTCCTCCAGGTGAGTGCCCACCACGTACACGGCGTAGCTCACGTCGTTCTGCAGGAGCCACTCGAAGCTCCGGTCCCTGTATTTCCCGAAGAGCAACGTTTGTCCCGACAGCTCCGGCGTCTCGGCTTTGGGCCTCCTTTTCGGGACGTTCTGGGCGGAGTCTGCCGTCCAGTTGGGCCTGACGCTGAGGGGCTCGTTCTGTCCGGCTCTGGAGGCTTCCGTCTGCGAACGAAAACAGACGTAAGTGAAGGTCAATGAAGTGCCTTTGACAGGTTGGACGACGCACGTGACAAAAATGCAGTTAAAGCCTATTCACCGTATTCAGCCCCGCCCACTTTTGCCTCTTTTTGCCCCAGATACGCACTAGGGACGGGACAATAAACAATAATATCGTTTATCGTGATAAAAAGGGAAGATAATAATCGTTTGTGCTACATTTTGTTTAATAATCGTGATAATCGCCAACAAAGATAAACGCCATTTTGTCACCAGATTTTGTGCAGAAAAAAAGCAACTTACCCTTTATGTTCTCCTCTAGATCGTTTTTGTTTTCACTTATAATAAAGTACAAATATGTCAGGACTTATTTATATGAGAAAGTAATATCTTTATACGTCACATTTTCAAACTGTCAGCAATTTTAATAACTATCGTGATATTATCATTAATCGCAATTATTTTGGCCGTGATAATCGTGACACAAAATTTCAATATCGTCCCAGGCCTAATGCGCACTTTTGTTGTAAACACACGAGAACTCCGTTAAAGCTAATGACAAACGAGGGAAAAGTCTCGCCGCTAAAATGTTACATAAAGTAGATTGATTTGTGTAAAATGCTTAATGAACACGAGCAACAACAAGTCAACAACGCAACGATTTCCTGAAAACGGCATTTTAGTCCGTGTCGAACTTACTTTCTGTTGAGCTCGTCTGCTCCGTGTGAACCATAGACATAAAAATAGTGGACAGACGGTTGTGGCTCCGCCCCATTCATGATGATGCGGCTCAGTCATGGAGAATTCAAAATGGCCGCGGGTTAGCCCCCACCACTCCCCCCTCGGTGGGGAGGCGGGGGGAGGCCGACTTTGGGGCGGCCTTTTGCTGACGTACTGCCGTCGTTGCCTATGGTTACCGCCCACTCGTGTTTGGCTGCGCCCGGACATTTCCGGCGCGTAAAGCCCGCCTTCTTTATTAGATATGCACGAACTTTAAAAAATCACAGCGGCTAAACCAGCCTGGTTCAAAATAATTCACCCCCTCAGCGTTGTCACAGAGCCGTAAGCTAACGTCACAGAGCCGTAAGCTAACGTTTGAGACCAAAGCCATATTTTGAGCCAGGCTCTAAAGTAGGTTTTGAAACGTCTAACAGGCAAATTCCACATCATGCGTCTCCGCTCCGCTGCGCTGCGTCACGCACTGCGCAGAACTTACGCAGCCATCGAAATGAATGAAGCCCGTTCCACATCCTGCGTAAGCGCTGCGCAGGTCTGCGCCTCAGCTCCTCCACTCCGCCGCTCTCCGACAAAATTGCGGATGAAGTCTATTTTCTTCTGCGCCCGAGTCCGACCGGATCAAGCCACGCAGTTTAGATCAGACCAAACAGGAAGAAGAACACGAACTACATCTGGGTTTCCAAAACAAAAACTTTTAACTCAGACCTAATGACGTGCATTAAACTTTTTGTTACCCAGAAGGCAAATGTTTACAATCAATACCACCCGAAACATTTAAATGGTTGTAAATCTCTTAAGTACAGTTTTGGGCTGTCATTGTATTAATGCTCTATTCATGCGCCGTGTTGACACGGTGAAAAAAGTGATTGCAGTTGCACTGACGACGAACTTTCAGTGAATCTGCATTTGTTATTATTCCGCCAAATTTTGACCACTTTCTTATCGCGCGTTCTCGCGGATGCCGCGCATGCTCACTTCCAGCTTCTCGGGACTTCGCAGCCCTTCGCTGCGGAGACGAGCGAAGACAAATTGCGTCCAGTAGGCGAGGGTCTGCGCACAAAATCGGAGGCGGTCTGCGGCGCAGCGGAGCGGAGTCGCATGATGTGGAATTTACGTCTAACTGCCCATTGACTTGCATTGAATAATTCTACTTCCGCAGCGGCCCCTAGTGGTCAGCAGCAGATTGCAAACATGGCAGCTTACAGTCGGCGGCTCAATTTGAGGGCGGTAGCCTCGCCCACTGGTGTAAACTAATACAACGGAAACAAGATGGCGGCGCACACGGTAACTTCCAGAATAAGGCGTCAGGTTCTCAAAATGTTGTAATTCTGACTTAGTTTGGTGGGAGGGCACCTGTGGCAATTATTTATCATAGTTTTACATCGGGGACATTTCAGTTTGTGAAGAAATTTTGAAAACTAAAGGTAAGATCAAATTGAATTGTTATTATATATTTTTGTGCAGCACTTTGGAAACAGTTCCGTTTATAGAATGTGCTACACCAGTGTTTTTCAACCTCGTTTAAGCCATGGCACACTTTTCTGGGTGAAAAATGTTCCGCGACACGCCAGGACTAAATCAGGACTAAACCAGGACTAAACCAGATCTAAACCAGGACTAAAACAGGACTGAACCAGGACTAAATCAGGACTGAACCAGGACTAAATCAGGACTAAACCAGATCTAAACCAGGACTAAACCAGGACTAAATCAGGTCTAAACCAGGACTAAACCAGGACTGAACCAGGACTAAACCAGGACTAAACCAGATCTAAATCAGGTCTAAACCAAGACTGAACCAGATCTAAAGCCCCTGGGCCTTCAGTTTAACAGCCCTGATCTAGTCACTATCGTTACAGGTCGACTGCGGCTGTGACTGGATGGCTGTGAGTCTGGTTCTGGTCTGATTCTGGTCTGGTTCTGTTCTGATTCTTGTCTAGTTCTGGTTCTGGTCTGGTTCTGATTCTGGTCTGATTCTGGTCTGATTCTGGTCTGGTCCTGGTCTGGTTCTGGTCCTGGTCTGGTTCTGGTCTGATTCTGGTTCTGGTCTGGTTCTGGTCTGATTCTGGTCTGGTTCTGGTCTGGTCCTGGTCTGATTCTGGTCTGATTCTGGTCTGGTTCTGGTCTGGTTCTGGTCTGATTCTGGTCTGATTCTGGTCTGGTTCTGTTTTGGTTCTGGTCTGGTCCTGTTATGGTTCTGGTCTGGTCCTGGCCTGGTCTGATTCTGGTCTGGTCCTGGTCTGGTTCTGGTCTGGTTCTGGTTCTGGTCTGATTCTGGTCTGGTTCTGGTCTGATCCTGGTCTGGTTCTGGTCTGGTCTGGTCCTGGTCTGGTTCTGGTCTGGTTCTCTTATGGTTCTGGTCTGGTTCTGGTCTGGTCCTGGTCTGGTTCTCTTATGGTTCTGGTCTGATTCTGGTCTGATTCTGGTCTGGTCCTGGTCTGGTCCTGGTCTGGTTCTGGTCTGGTCCTGGTCTGGTTCTCTTATGGTTCTGGTCTGGTTCTGGTCCTGGTCTGGTTCTGGTCTGGTTCTGGTTCTGGTCCTGGTCTAGTTCTGGTCTGGTTCCACGTCAGACCCTGGTGAGAGTTTTAATACGTACGTTCCTGTCACATATGTTTCTGTCTCCGTCTGTGTACAGTACTCACATTCAAACGACTCGTGGTTCTGGTCTGGTTCTGGTCTGATTCTGGTCTAGTTCTGGTCTAGTTCTGGTCTGGTTCTGGTTCTGGTCTGGTTCCACGTCAGACCCTGGTGAGAGTTTTAATACGTACGTTTCTGTCACATATGTTTCTGTCTCCGTCTGTGTACAGTACTCACATTCAAACGACTCGTGGTTCTTGATTCTGAAACAGAGAGGACAGACACTTGAGCAAACTCCCGCCAGAGCAGACGAGAGGGACAGCGTGATGTTCTTCAAATAATGAATGATTAGGTGTGC
>CM033626.1:38011139-38050821 GCA_019453435.1 Rhinogobius similis
CGTTTACTTTGCTCTCACTTGATTTGTTCAGATTTGAGTCGGATTGTTGTGGCTGATTCAGAGCGTCTCACCTGGACAAGGTGCTTGGTTTTCTCTTTCCGTTGCGGTGTAAGATGTATTATACAGCTGTCTTCACCTGTGGGTCTCTATTGTTCTTCTGTGATCGGAGCCACTTCACATACCTGCACAGACAGAGGTCATGGGTCATGGGTCGGTGGAAGACGAGCAACACCAACAAAATAAATCTCATTTTTAATTGTGGGTTTAATTTAAAGGACAAATGTGTATTATTTGTTCTGTTCCTGACCTTTAAACTAAATCTTGAATATCTCTGACATCTCATGTTTTAGAACTAAGTGAGATAAATGCTGCGTTCCCGTGTCCTCGGACGTCCAATTAAACAGAGTTCAGACTCGTGTGAACCTGATGTTCACATCCACAAGTTCACACAAGAGGACGCTAAGGACAACCAGTTGGCGTGTCTTGATTGCTCCACAATCAGAGGGAGGAAGGCAGACCTCAGACAGAAGTGTACAGGAACCCACACCCACACAGATCAGTACTTACTGTTCAGTTCTAACCACCCACTGCAACACAAGCTGAGAGTGATCAGGACACTACACAGAGCCCAGGAAGTACGACCAGCTCAGAGGGGAAGAAGAAAGAGGAAGAACATGTCAAAAGTGCCCTCTCAGCTTGTGGTTATCCCAACTGGGCCTTTAACAAAGTCAGAAGAGCCAAGAAACAGGAGGGGGGTCTCTATCCCTTATGTCTCTGGACTGTCTGAGAAGCTTTTTTAGAGAAGAATTTTTAGACAACACGACATCTCTGTTCATTTCAAACCAGGCAACACACTTAAACAGAAACTGGTCCATCTGAAGGACAAGATGCCGACATAGAGAGACCAAACAGACACTGCACAAAAGGCTGTACCAACACAGAAGATCTACCTCCACGGGACCGCAAAGTGCAGTCCATCTGCACCTGAAAGCAACAAACCACTCGTTTGAGGACAGTGAGGTGAAGATTTTGAGCAGAAAAAAGGAAGCTATTTTTGTAAAAAGAGAGAACCCTTCTCTGAACAGGAATGGGGGTTTAAGATTTAATTTAGCTAAGATTTATGACAGCCTCCTAACACCCTGGTCCAAGTCAATAGTCCAGTCAAATGCTAATTAACCTAACAAAAACAGGCCATTATCAGGGTCAGGTGACACTAGGCAGGGCAACTATTAACCTGACAAAACGGGCCATTATCAGGGTCAGGTGACACTAGGCGGGGCAAACTATTAATCCTGGACAAAACAGGTCATTGTCATGGTCAGGTGACACTAGGCAGGGCAAACTATTAACATGACAAAAACAGGCCATTATATGGGTCAGGTGACACATGGCAGGGCAAATGTTTAACCAAACAAAAACAGGCCATGAAAGACTCCTGCCTGTGGGCAGGGCTCTCACTACTTAGAGTAGCATATAAGCCAGAGTTCCCAGACCAGCTCTCTGATTGACAATGACTTCTGGATAGAAGTCGAAACGTCTCGATCTTCAAACATACTATGATGGAACACGCCTGGACGAATGAGGGATTACATCGACGAACTTCATAGAAAGACACTGGGTTTGTGATCTGTGCATATTATAAACGCTCTTTGTTTGGAAAGAACTAATGCAGAAGTGTTTACCTGGGTCACCTCTTTTCAACCAATAAGACACACTGTACACTATGAATCATGGGAAAATAACTTCTTGACACTGTCCCAGACTGTGATTCTCTGTCATGGTGCAGTTTTAAAAGTGCTAAAAGCTCATTGTAAGAGGAGTTAGAGGAACTACATGGAATCAACTGAGTAAGACTATTACAGACAGTCGTTTTGAGTCATGATGCAATATTGAGTGAAAGGAAGGGCTATGTGGGCGGGGCTAATGGTTCAAACAAAAACATGGTCCTGTCTCATAGTTCAAAATCAGGTACAGGGCCTTTAATGTTCACGTTTGTTTAGCCAAAATTGATTCACCTGGAATGTCCTAAAGTCGGAACTTTTAAGTGGAAAATAACCGGCAGCATTGATTCTTACTTCTGCTTGGCCTCATCTTGGGACTCATACAACTCTTTAAGAGTGAGTTTTTTATATTTTCCAAATCCAAGAGGCTCTTCTCCTCGACGATAAAGCTGCACTTCCTTCACCGCCTCCGGGAAAAGGCTCACCTACTCAGCCAGATCGTCCTGAGAAATGAAATAAACACTCAACTTTAGACAAACTTTTCCTACTTAGCCTTTTAAACTGTTACAAGTAATAGATACTACAATACAAATGGTGTGTCATATCTTTGTGATTACTGCGTCTGTCCACAAGAAACAACAACTGAAACAAAGCCATCTCTGTCAGCATAAATGTTGCACAATTTCCTCATCGTTATTTGCTTGGAATTGGCTCCACAAACCTGTAACACAAATCTTAACCCAAACCCACAACACGGGAAACACAATCAAACCACTGCCACAAATTCATATGCAAAAGAACATAACAAAAAAAACCTCTCTATTGTGACCAATGGCGGACTTAACATTAGGCTACAGGCCACAACTGCTTTGGACCCCCGACCTGAAGGGGCCCCCGTTAAGATACCCTTCCTGATCATCATGGATTAAGGTTCTGTAACAGTTGCTTTTCTCTCAATATCACAGTAAAGTAATTCAGTGTACTTTTAAACAAGAAAATATAAGACCATATAAAATTAAAAAATTGGATCATTATCATGTTTTGATGATTTAAATCCCCTAAACATGTGTTAAAAAGCACCAACAATAGGGAAATAAGGTAATTTCTTAAATATTCTTTGGGGAAGGACCCCCAAACCCCCTATTTAAAGCTGTTTAGAACATGAAAGTATTAGCACATAGCACATATGACTTTTTCATTAGTTCACTTATCACCCCAAATTTACGAACTTGTATGGCCATCATATGTAAAAAAATAAATAAATAAATAAACAGAAACAGCAAAAAATAAAAGCTTTCTCCAAGAAAATTTAAGAAACACAACAGAAAAGTTCTAGAAAATCACACTTGAGGAGGGACCTGGACTTAATTCTCTTAATTCTTAATTCTCCTCACTCTTTTATATATTATATATTTTATTATATTTTATTCATTGTTTTATGTTGCACCTTACGCCGAAGCAAGTTCCTATGTTTGTCAATTTTGATCACTGACAATGGCAATAAACCGATTCTGATTCTGATCTGAATTCCTAGGCTGATTGTGACGTCGTCTCATGTGACTCGGTGATGTCAGTACCTTGTGTTTCATTGATGGTGTTTGACTGGTGTCTCCCCCGTCTCGCTCTTTCTGGTGAGAAGCCACCACATACCCGGCGTAGCTCACATCGTTCTGCAGAAGCCACTCAAAGCTTTTGCCTTTGTGTTGCCCAAACAGCAGCAGTTGTTCAGACAGCTCAGAGTTCTTGGGCCTCTTTTTTGTCACATTTGGGGGAGTTTTCACCGAGCCGTTGGTCTGGACGGTCGAGGAAGACGGGCCGGGATCACTGGCACCGGGGGCTCCCTAACGACAGACAAACAGACATGAACTAAACGAGAATCCAAACCCTATTCGCACGGAATTAGTTTACCTGAGAACTTTGGGTAAATTGTAATATTTGCAAATGTGTCACTAATCCTGTGCGAATCGTTCCTGTCTGTAAAAATCCTCCCACATATTACCAACTGGAGGTCATTTCAGTAAACCTGGGGGGTTTTAGTCCAGTGTGACGGTCATGCTTGTGGTGCAAAGTCCAGCTTGTGTTTACCAGTCCGCCATTTCCGGAATAAAGTCCATAAATCAAGTGAATGATAATGCTGTTGTAAGGTCATTTAAATTTTACAGACGTCCCGAGGTAGGTCTGGGTGACATGGTGATGAAATGGAATCGTGAGCTGGTCCCTGTGACAATCTGCTATTTTTGTGAAATCGTCGTGTCACGATTCACTGTTTGTGTCTTTAACGCAGCTGCCTGTTCAAACACACTTTTTCTCCTGTTGTTTAGCCTCTGAAGCCTCTGAGCAGATGACTTTATTTACCTCTTAAAGGCCAGAGCTGCACAATTAAACCAAATCAACTCAAAATCACAATTTTAATGGATGCAATTAGCAAATCACAAAGGCTGCAATTTTGAAGTGCAATAATTTCTTCCACAAACAACAAAATGTCTCGCTTTGATTTGGATAAAAACTGCTCACGCTGTAGTTTGGATTTGTACAAACTTTTTTGCCAAGTTTAATGTTATTATCGAGAAAAACACCAAGGCTTTTCACAACAGGAGAACAAGATGAAAACTCACTAAAACATTTTGTGAATCAGGGCAATCACCAAATATTACAATTTCAGTCTTTGTGTCATTCAGATTTACAAAATTCAGTGACATCCGGTTCTTAACTTCATTTATGCATTTGTGACGTGTTCCAACAGATCCTGATTTTGTATTAAGAGGCAAATAAATCTATTCTATTTCTTGAAAAATGTCTTGAAAATGTATCCCAGAGGCAACATATATAGTGAAGTTCAGTCCAGGTTCAGTCCAGGTTCAGTCCTGGTTCAGTCCCGGTTCAGTCCAGGTTTAGTATAGGTTTAGTCTAGGTTCAGTCCCGATTCAGTCCAGGTTCAGTCCCGGTTCAGTCCCGGTTCAGTCCAGGTTCAGTCCCGGTTCAGTCTAGGTTTAGTCTAGGTTCAGTACCGATTCAGTCCAGGTCCAGTCCTGGTTCAGTCCTGGTTCAGTCCAGGTTCAGTCCTGGTTCAGTCCTGGTTCAGTCCAGGTTCAGTCCAGGTTCAGTCCCGGTTCAGTCCAGGTTCAGTACAGGTTTAGTCCAGGTCCAGTCCTGGTTCAGTCCAGGTTCAGTCCAGGTCCAGTCCTGGTTCAGTCCTGGTTCAGTCCAGGTTCAGTCCTGGTTCAGTCCAGGTTCAGTCCAGGCTCAGTCCAGGCTCAGTCCAGGTTCAGTCCAGGTTCAGTCCTGGTTCAGTCCTGGTTCAGTCCCGGTTCAGTCCAGGTTCAGTCCTTGTCTGGTCTCAGGGTGTAACAGGAGATATAAAAATGTAATCATGATCAATATCCAGATATTTTTCTTACAACGTTCATCTTATACTTACATTCAAACTGGACAAACAGGACACATTTCTTTCTGAAACAAAGAATATACAGCTACATTTAGTAAAAATGTAATTCTTAAGTCGTAGTCATAACATCTGTGAATGATTGTGTTTTCATTTTAAATTAATTGTTTGAGTGTGTTACAAACCCAGCTCATCTAGGGGGAAGGGAAGGTAACACAACCAAGATGTTAAATGGTGTGGTTTAATCAAAATAAAGATAGTAGTAACATTTACAAAACTCAAAAAGGGCTCTACCACAGCAGGAAAGAAGACAAAAAAAAATAAAAATAACCCCAACACACAACTCACAACACAGTGAGGCTACAAGGCAGAACGTTTTGTGCGTCACTTCCACGTTCAACGTTTACTGCTCAAAAAGTGGTGGATTAAGGAAAAAGGACGTTTGTCTTAATTAAAGATAAATAAAAATTAAAAAAATGATAAAGAAAAGATAAATTACAGTGAATAATCTATATATTTAATACAGATGGAGGGCAGCTGACATTAATGTTGTTAAATGCAGATTTTTGTTGTAATACTTAGATCAATTCACTTAAAACGAAAACTGAAACTGATTATAACACCTATAAACCATTTGCGGCAGATCAGGTTTGACTGAGGGTCCAGCAGTTTATGCGTGAATAGACCTATATTTTAATTTTAATAACTTTAGAATTGCGTCCTTTCTCACCCAGCTCGTCCGCCTCGTTGTTGCAGCCGATGTCCCGCAGAGTTCGCACGGTCCTGCGCACAGCTCCGGCCTTTTTGCACCGGGACACCAGCAGCTGCGTGATCTGGAGGCGGCTTTTCCCCTCCACTTCTTTGGTTCTGATGCGCGGCTCCACTGACTCGTCCTGCAGCATCCAGCGGAACTTTTCGAAACCATCGTCGTCCAAAGCCGTGAGAGTGTCATAGACGTGACTCTGGGGACTTTTGAGCGCCATCTGCACTCTCTCCCTTCAGGCGCACTGTCCTCCTTCGGACCCGCTCACGTTGGGGGGGCCTGGCTGCTGCCACAGGTGGCCAGGTCGTGTGATAATAGACGGCATATACTAAACAATTAGGTTTGTCTATCTAATTATTTATTTTTTGTAATTAAATGAAATGTAATGAAAGTCCGCCGCGGAAAGATTTTTGCTTTGGCGTCAAGCTCGTCTCCTTCACGAGTGCGGGGCGGGGCGATGCTGAACACCCCTCTGCGCTGCTGCAAATTGGTTCAGTCCAAACCAGCAGCAGCAAAACAGCCAAATGAGCGGTTCTCGGCGCACGGTTCTCCTCACAGCAGCGAAACGACCTGAAAAAAGTCAAATGACTTCCTGGTGGAGCGCAGCCTTTGGCCGCATGAAAGTCGATATGTTAAAAGAGCGACCTGACCAGAAAAAGAAAAAAAAAAGTTTTGCCTGTAGTGTCTCGCCTTAAGAATTTTGATTTGTGAATATAAAATTTTACCAGAATTATCAGAAGGTTTATCATGAAGTGTTGGTTAAGTTTGTTGAAAAAAACAAAAAGCATATGTTGAAAACGAAAAGTAAAGTTGTTGTTGCCGCAGTGGGACACGAAGAGGTGAGCTACATTTCATAGATGGGGACTTGAGACTCTGACTCGAGTCCCTGTTTTCAGAAACTCGCGACTGACTC
Source organism: Rhinogobius similis (assembly GCA_019453435.1). Classification (NCBI taxonomy): domain Eukaryota; kingdom Metazoa; phylum Chordata; class Actinopteri; order Gobiiformes; family Gobiidae; genus Rhinogobius; species Rhinogobius similis. The sequence continues at coordinate 38,017,919 of CM033626.1, forward strand.
GGACTCGTACCTAAAGACTTGAGACTTGACTCGACTTGTGAACATTACAGTCATGTTCAATACGTCCTGTCGCGAACTTGTTCTCACTCCATCATCTCTTTCCCGCTGTATTAGAGCTTGGATTCTTGGTCCCCACATTTTCCTCTTCCGTTCCATTTTCCGTTGTAGGGCTGGGCCGGGCCCGGGCTCGGGGGCATGACGCGCTCCGCGGCAAAAGAGCGCGGTGCACCGCAGCCAGCGCTTGTTTTCCTTCCATGCTTTGTCCGCCGCTCTGTTTAGTGACGTTTTCACTGGACTGTCACGTGTTTGTCGTGTTAAGGACGTGATGAAGCTATGGTGCTATTCATCTAAGCGGGGCTCGTGTACTCCCGTGAACTGGACTCGTGCGGTCCGTGAGCGGGGCTCGTGCGGTCCGTGAGCGGGGCTCGTGCGGTCCGTGAGCGGGGCTCGTGCGGTCCGTGAGCGGGGCTCGTGCGGTCCGTGGGCGGGCTCAGGCGTCCGTGAGCGGGGCTCAGGCGGTCCGTGAGCGGGCTCGTGGCGGTCCGTGAGCGGGCTCGCGGCGTCCGTGAGCGGGCTCGTGGCGGTCCGTGGGCGGGCTCGGCGGTCCGTGAGCGGGCTCGTGCGGTCCGTGAGCGCTCGTCGCGGTCCGTGAGCGCGGGCTCAGGCGGTCCGGTGAGCGGGCTCGTGCGGTCCGTGGGCGGGCTCGGCGTCCGTGGCGCACGGTCGCCATGCGCCCAGGTCTTCCGCTCCTCACAGCGCTTTTTGCGGCGCTCCTGTCCAGATCCTCCAGACAGTTCAGGGCAGATTATGGAGAAAAGTCCCACCTGAGGCTGGGCCTCATGGCTCCTGTCGGTCCACGCCTTTTACTCTCTCTCTCATCACAAAATCAAAATTGCTTAGTGGTTCTCAAACTGTGGGTGAGAGTTCAAAAGTTTCAAAAAGTATTAAATAATATTTACAGCTCAATTGAAATGTTCTTAATCCATTGAAACATGGGCAATTTAATAAAATGCAGTGGGTGATCAGCTCCGTGATGATTGGAAAAGTCTGTAAATTACAAAATTATAAAGAAAATTGGGAACCTAAATAGTATGACTTTTCTTTTTCATTTTAGGGACAGTAATGTTGTACTACAAATACATCAGGTGGTTCTACGTGTGCGCGGGCTTGGGGTCGAGTCATGCAGTAAATGACTCGGGCCCGGGTCAGGTTTGGACAGTACGCGCTCGCACCAGGTCAGGCTGGATTTTTTAGGCTCGATCTAAACAAAAATTCCACATCAGTCTAATGTCGTCAGTGTAGCATAATAAACGCTTTTATCTAAACGATGCATATTAACATATTCAGTTTGTTTTAAGACTTGAGACTTGACTTGGACTTGCAGCCAAAGACTTGTGTACATCTCTGCTACAGGTTCAGAGTCTGAGTGACAGAATGTACAGTTTGTGTCCATTGTCCTGAGGTAAGTTTTCGCTCCACTGGTCGCCCATGAAGTTTAGAATTGACTTTAAGATTCTGACAATTGTCTTCAAATGCTTGAACGGCCGCGCCCCGGATTATTTAACCGAGCTTCTGTCAGTTTACGCTCCACCGAGAACTATGAGATCGGAAAACCAATTATTGTTAAATGTTCCAAGATCCCGAATGAAGACGCGAGGGGGCGGGGCCTTTGCAGTAGCCGCCCCTAAATTGTGGAACAGTCTCCGCCCCCAAATTTGTACGGCTCCATCTCTGGAATCATTCAAATCAGCTCAAAACGCACTTCTTTGACGAGGCATTCAACACCCGTCAATGAACACTAAATATAATAAGATTGTATTTTACTGTATGTTTTTAACCGCTGTGTGTGTAAAGCACTTTGGTCAGTGATTGCTGTGTTAAATGTGCTCTAGAAATAAATCTGACATTGACATTGACTGGAAGTAGAGAGCTCTAAAATGGGATCCCTCTGTGATGTCATCAAAAAGCGACGTGCCATCGAAAATACAGGGACAGTTTTAATGCAACTGACACATTTTTCAAATCACACTATTGTGTAATTTATATGGATGTTGACTCTTGTTTACAGTCTGGCTGCTATGATAACAGTTAGGGTTGTAGCATGGATGTATTAAATGAACTTGATAAGCCACGCCCCCTCTGTCTGTGTCCCAGATTGATTAGTGGTCGTGTGAGGTACTGCAGCCTCTTGGAACCAGCCTTTTTCTAAAATGTCACATTATAATGATAGACAGGACTGAATTATTATCGGTATTTAAATAAAATAGAAGGAAATGTTCTTTTCTACCGTTTCTAAAATCACAGAAATTATCGCTTTTATATGAAGTGGGGACTGTCGCCACGTGGCGCCCTAAAGCAAAGATGGCCGCCTCCGTATCAGGAAGTAAAACAAAGATGTCAGCCTCCGTATTAGGAAGTAAATGCAGAAGTAAGAAACTTTTTTGGGGTCATGCACCAATGAGCTCACTCCATAGGGATAAACAGGGCGCCATTTTGGATTCATCTTCCAGGTTTTATTATAGTTCTATGGGCTGTAGTCAATGTCAACTTTATTTCTATAGCACATTTACAACAACACCAGCTGCCCAAAGTGCTTCACCTGCACATCGTGGTAAAAACACACAGTAAAGTACAACATTATTACAAACACAACAGAGAACAGTTCACTTGTGTTAAAAGCCAAAGCAAAGAAGTGAGTCTTAAGAGCAGATTTAACAGACTCTAGTGATGGAGCAGCTCTGATCAGTAGAGACTGTTCCACAGTTTTGGGGCCACAGCAAAGGCCCCGTCTCCTCGAGTTTTTAATCGGGATCTGGGCACATTTAACATCAACAGATTTTCTGACTTCGCTGATCTGGCCGGGACATGAGCTGTTAAAAGTTCAGACAGGAATTCAATCCATTTAGATCAGGGGTGTCCAAACTTTTTCCACCGAGGGCCACATATTGAAATACAGACCAAGTGGAGGGCCACAAATCAATCATGAAACGTTCAAAAAGCTGCATTTATCTGATGTTTTAAGCACCACCACATCTACATTCAGTCTCAGTGCCTTAATATCAGGTCTGTGCTGCACCAAAATGTTAGTTATTTAGGTTGGAATTGTAGAAAATCTGAAATGTGCTGTAAATAGTACTTATCAGGACAATGTGGGCCAGTTCACCAGGAAGACTAAGGGCCAAGAAAAATTGGTCTGAGGGCCGCATTTGGCCCCCGGGCCTGAGTTTGGACATGTCTGATTTAGGCATTTAAAAACGTCAAACATCAAAATCTTAAAATCAATCCTGAATTTGACAGAAGCCAGTGAAGGGAGGCGAGCGCTGGGGTCATGTGCTCACGCTTTCTCGTCAACAAGTGGCAGCAGCATTTTGGACCTGCAGGAGGCGCTGTAGGGCAGACAGGACTAAAGAAAGTCTTGGTCGACTAAAGACCTGGCCCCATCGACCGATTAATCGTCTAAAAGGGAGATGTGGCAAAACTATTAAGTATCTGTCAGTATCGCACCCAAATTGCACCAAAAAAACACAACTGCACTGGAGTTTATGCAAAAAAATAACAATTTATACAGAAAAGTACCAGGAAACAGTGTATTTTTCAGGGCTGTAGACTGAAGAAACTCTTGATCAACTTAAGAGCTGCCTTATCGACCGATGAATCGACTAAAAGGGGTGTACAGAGGCAAAACTATGACGTATCTCTCTGTATCTGACCCAAACTGCACCAAAAACACAACTGCACTGGAGTTCATGCAAAACAATAACAATTTATACAGAAAAGTACCAGGAAACAGTGTTTTTATATGTATGAAAATTAGAATAAACTCATGATTCACTCCAAGATCTTTCGCTAACTCACTCCATATCTTCACTTTTTCGTTGTTTTTGTCGTATAAATCCTTTTAATCGAAGTAAAAAATAATAAGTTGACGAATAAAAATGTCGATCGACTAAAACACCATGGACCGATTAATCAACTAAACGACTAATAGACCAAGTTCAAGTTATGTTAGATATGTATAAATTAGATTAAACTCAAGATTCACTCCACAATCTTTAGCTAGCTCACTCCATATCTTCACGTTTTCACTGTTTTTGTCATAAATCATTTAAACTGATCAGCTTTAAAACTCAACACAAACGACGGCTGAAAACAAACCAGTCGTGTGACCATTAGACTTTAAAGGTGGAATGGAGGATTTCACACGATTTGAAAATCTGCGACTGTTAGTCCTTTTTTTGAAAAAGCGCATGCGCAGGTTCCCCTCCCTCCCGCCCGTTTCTCCTGACTGAACGCCTAGCAAACCTCGTGAACGAGCACGCCCAGCAGCACTGCCCATGCGCATTTGTTTACAAGACGATTGGTGTCGCTTTCTCACGACAACCTCCGCGAAGAAGATTTAATAATACACTCCACATACAATAAGCTAAAAAAAGAGTCAGATAAACAGTTACCTGTCCAGCAGAAAGTTTGCACCGGAGGCATCAGTTGAAGCGTTTTGTTTCTTTCCTCTGCAGACTTTCGTCTCTTCTGTGAAAGCTCGAAAACAGTCTTTCTCTTTCGTCCCTCAGACATTTCGGTTCTTCGCGGATGAAAGTTTAGACCTACAATGACGGAACTCGCCACTAACCTCCTGCTACATAAACACACTAGCATATCAACCACGCATGCGCGGCCAGGGGAGCGAGCGTTTCCCCTGGACGAGCCTGTGGGCGGGCACTAGCACGCAGAGAATGATTGACACCTGAGCGGACCAGTTATTTGTGCTACCCACCAGGAAATGAGATTCTGATTTGTTGCCCGAAATCCTCCATTCAACCTTTAACTTTTCCTTGTGTTTGTGTTGCATGTTGTAATTTTTTTATGTGTTTGCCTGCTCAGGGACTACGGATGAAAACTAGCTTTGTCGCTATAATCCGGCATATTTACATCTGTTTTATACCTTTACTCCCTATCAAATAAATAAATAAATAAAATAAACTGAAATAAAAATAATTAGTCGACTACAGTGATCCCTCGCTCTATCGCGTTTCATCTTTCACGGCTTCGCTGCTTCACGGATTTTTTTTTTACAGTGCATTGTGCTCTGAATCCTGATTGGCTCAGGGGCTTTACTGTTGTCTAGAAATAAAATACTGACGCTGTACTGTATTGGTTTTTCACTTGTCAACAGTTTTCGTTTCTGTACATTCTGACAACTTTACGTTTGCATTTTTTCTCTGTGACAAAACCCACAATGTCGAAGAAACGCTCTGCACAGACAACGGGGCCTCTGGACGCGCCAAAGAGGCTGATACACCAGTGACAATGTTTACAACCCTGTATTACTATATTAAAATTATTTTTTTAAACACATTTTGGGCTTTAAAGCTCCCATATTCTGCTCTTTTCCCCTTCACACAGTCTATTCTAAGGGCTTTGTTGATACATTTTCTCGTTGTGTAATATCCATAACATAACAGTTTACAAAAAACACCCATTTCTTGGACTGGCCCTCCTGCAAAAGCAAACGGCTCACTCTGAGATCTGACCCCCCGAACAGAGAGCAGGCTGCCTCCCCCGCCCAACCCGCGCGCCTCCCCCCCCCCACCCGTGCCGAAGCCTAGAGCGGAGATGGTGCATGCGCCGTGTGCTCCGGTAAACAGCGATACACAAACACTGAATAAACATTTTCTGGTCCTGACGGTGCGTCGTGCTGAGTCCTACGTCCTGGATCTGACCTGGAGTTTGACGTGCTCCAGGGCCTCGACGACGGACGTGCCGTTTGGTAAATAACAAGCTAACTCTTCTATCTGTCGTATCCATCGTGTGATTACTGTGTAGCATTAGCATTAGCTGTTTTTATTCTGCGGCTGCGCGCTTCCTGGAGGCGTGGCTTAAACACCGCGTCATCTTAGTGAGGAGCCCCCGTCTGCTCAGCCGAGGGGGACGGAAAAGACAGTTCTCTAGTGAAAACATGAGGGAATCAATCAAAAAACCACTTTGGGCACAACATACGAGGCCCAAATAGCACTGGAGGAAGGTTAAAACCTCTGAAAAGTCCATTTTGCAGGATATGGGACCTTTAAAACAGGTTTTGATTTTTGGTTTCATTCCATAGTTCAGTATTGCATTGTAAAATAATACAAAATAAAGCTGTGACTACTTCACGGATTTCACTTTTCGGGTGTTATTTTTGGAACGCAACTCCCGCGATAAACGAGGGATCACTGTAATAAAAATGTTGGTCGACTAAAACGACATTGACCGATTAATCGACTAAAAGACTTACAGCCCTTGTGGAATCACCTCTAACTGTGTCATATTTGTGCTCGTGTTCAACCAGGAAGTGACGTTATAAACTGTACAAAACCTGTCAAACTGGGACAAACGTTTAGTCAAATCTTAAATGTAACCGTGTCCACTGTGTTTTAGTGAAATGTGTCGTCTACGGCAGCCACAGTTCGCATTTCCCTCAGAGTAATGAGCACTTCATCCAATCAGATTTAAATTCCGCCTTGATTTTCTTTGTTAAAAATGTTAAAAAGAGGTAACACTCGCTTGGGCTTGTGACAATTCCTCTTTCAAAGCTGAAGCTAATTTCACTATAAATGAGTTTTAAGGACGTAAAAGAACATAAAGGACGTAGAAAAAGTCCAGGCGGGATCCATGTAAAAGTTCTATTATTTTTTTACTCTGCAAAAACTGAACTTCTAGATGAGTTAAACGTCTTGATTTGAGGATATTAATCTGAATTTCAGACGTTTTGACTCGTTAAGATGAGTTAAGACTTTTTATTTGATGGAACTAGATTATTTGACTTGTTTCAAACCGTTTCTGACTTGTTTCAACACATTATTTCTTATTTCAGTCCAAATTATCTGTCACTGGGTTAAGATCATTTTACTTGCCCGACTGACAAATGTATTTTCTTATTTTAAGCAAAATTATGATCATCATCAGCCAGAAATACTTTGAAAACAGTGAAAGAATAATAACAGTTTAATTAATAACGCTTTAAAGTCTGTATGACAGGGTTATACGACACATTTCACGAAAACACACTGAACATGATTTATTTAAGATTTTACTCAATATTCTGCCCATTTATCATAAAGTTTATGTTGTCACTTCCTGGTTGAACATGAGGTAATTCAACAACTGTTACCGTAGCAACCAGACTGTAAACAAGTGCCACACTGCAAAAAGGGATTATCTAATTTAGTTAAATTTACTTGAATTAAGCAAATTAATCTTAAAAGTCCAATTTTAAGATTTTTTCACTTGACAGGACTACATCAAATTGAGATTATTTGACTTGTTTTAAGTAAACTTGATAAGTAAAATAATCTTATTCCACTGGCAGATAATTTCACTTAAATTAGGGTAAAAAGGTCTAATTTTGAGTTTATTTTTCTTATTTTTTGATAGGCCTTTTTTGCAGCGCAACATCCATATAAATTAGTTATGATTTGATAAATAACACCTCATTACAACTTCATTTTGTTGAATGACGGTTTAAACTGACAAGAAAATGTGTCAGTTGTCTGTAAATTTCATCAAACTTCCTGTAATTTTAAACTCTTATTTGTCAAAATTTCTACACAATCTGCAACTTCACAAATGTAAAACTATAATAAATAATCGCCACAGGTGCCCTCCCACCAAACTAAGTCATAGCAAGAAAGAACATTTAAAAAAAAAAACATTCAACAGACTTTGACAAGGCTGTTGAGTGCATTATAATTATTATTATGATCACGCGGAAATGTACAAAAACAACAATGTTATAACGTGAACTGGAACCAAATAACAAAGATGTCATGTTCTGGTCCTCGTTGTGTTCATGTGCCCCGAGACGTCACGAATGTAAACGACTAAAAGCCAACCCTCACCTTTTGCCTTGGGTGGACTTTTTCCTGTTGTAGCGCTTATTCAGTCGTCTGTTAACCCAGGAGGGGCCTGGCTGGTGGGCGGGGCCTGGCTGGTGGGCGGGGCCTGGCTGGTGGGCGGGGCCTGGCTGGTGTTTGTCCCGGTGCAGGATGTAGTTTTTCGCCGCCTCCAACTTTGATCCTTTTCTTTTAGCTTGTGCAGTTCTCCGGAGCCACTGCACATAACTCAAAACCAGATTTGATTATGATTTAATTTAAATTTTGTCATAATGAGTGTCTTACCTCTTCTTCTCCTCTTCTTCGGAGTTGTACAAATCCTTACGAGGTAAATGTGGATATTTCCTTAACCCGAGAGGAGCCATTCCTTCACGATAAAAGTGCACTTCTGTCACGACCTCCGGGAAAAGACTCACGTATCGAGCCAGAGCGTCCTGACAAAGAAAACACACGTGATGGTTCAGCTTTTTGTTAGTCAGGCCCCAAAGCTCATGTATTATTGCCTTTTCTTTATTATAGAAAACTAATTAATCATGAGTTTATGAGTTACTAAGGGGATAAAACGTCCACAATCCTGTATTAATATTATACTACAAACAATTAATGGAGTAATAAAATGGTTGTCGAGTAGTAAAAAGCCTGATTTGGTCTTAATTGTGCACACCTTGTTTCGCATGCGTCCTGCGTCCCGTGTCCTTTTGCCCTTCTCGCTCTGTTCCTGGTGCGTCGCGACCAAAAAACACAGCGCACTCCCACGTCGTTTTCCAGCACCTGGACTACCCCACAGACCCCCCCTGGACCCCCACAGGCACCTCCTGCAGCCCAGAGCGGGCTTCGACCGCAGCCTGAGCCTCTGCGCTCGGCCCCAGCTCCAGGACCCCAGAGAGGGAGTAACGCAGAGAGGGGCGGCACTTTGAGAAAATGACATGGAGCAAAAGGACAAACAGAAGACGGAAGGAGCCGAAATCAAACTCAGTTTGGGAGATTTCAGTAAAATGTATATACTTTTTTTAAATGTACAAACTTACATCTGAAGAAGTTTTGGTCCACTGTTCTGTAAAAGACAAAATAAAATAATGAACACAAGAACAGACTTTCTAGGGAAAAGCAGAGAAACAAGAACTGGTGTCTTTTTAAGAACATCTCATTTACCGCTGACACAGCACAAGTGTCAGAGGTGAAAGTCCTGCACTCACAGCAGCACTAAATACAGATACAGCATGTACTTGAGTACATTTTACAGTGGATACTTTTTACTTCACTACATTTAAAAGCAGGTACTTTCGACTACATACGTTTAGAGATTCTACCAAAAAGTATTGGAGTTCAAGTCCAGGCAGAAATACTTAAAAAAACAGTCACTCTTTAATAGTTACTCTTTAATAGTTATCAAAATCTGCATGAAATGATTAGACTTTTTATTGTCAAAGTAAATCTTTGATCATGTACATGTGTTACTTCACTCACGTACAGTTTTATAACTGATACTTGACTGTGTCTGATGAAGCTTCTGAAGCCTGGGCTGTGGTTCAGGACATCGGTGTTGTGTCCTTATTATTTTCACGTTTCAAGTTTTGAAAAGTTTGGATTTTTTAGGTTAGAGCTTATGCCTCTCAATAAGGAAATCATGGGTTTGAATCCCGGACCACCCCAACATCACACGCTCTCTCTGGGTGGAGTCTACCTGTCCTCCCCGTGTTACCGTGGGTTCTCTCCTGGTTCTCTGGCTCCTCCCACCGTCCAAAGACATGACTGTGTAGGTTAATTGGAAACTCTAAATTGTCCCTAGTGAATGAATGTGAGAGTGAATGGTTGTCTGTGTGAATGAATGATAATATTCATTGGCTGGTGTATGAATGTGTATGAATGAGAGTGTTGTGAGAGTGAATGCAGGACAACAGATGGAAATTAGCCCAAGGCTACAATCTGGTGTGTTTACAGCATGTATATCATGTATGTTCATTAACATACACTGTCCTGACCAAAAAAAACCAAAACATTTCTAAGTCGCCATAATTTCGCCACTCTCAAATAACAGCAATGAATATATATATATGTGTGTATATATATATATATATATATACATATATACACACACACACACACATATATATATATATACACACAAAAAATAAAAAAAATTCCCTGCTCACCCTCCGCGGGTGGTCACATCCATCTCTGAGCTCGGGTCCTCTACCAGAGGCCAGGGAGCTTGAGGGTTCAGTATCTTGGCTGTTCCTAGCACTGCGCTCTTCTGGACTGAGATGTCTGATGTTCCTCCAGGGATCTGTTGTAACCACTCCTCCAGTTTGGGGGTCACTGCCCCAAGTGCTCCGATCACCACGGGCACCACTTTGGCCTTCACCTTCCAGGCCTTCTCTCAGCTCTTCTCTGAGCCCTTGGTATTTCTCCAGTTTCTCATGTTCCTTTCTCATATACACATATTCACACATATATATATATATATATATATATATATATATATATATATATATGATATCAAGAAATCCTACCATTGGCTAGAGCGGGCCGGACAAAAGGACAGCACAGAGGCACTCATCATGGCTGCACAGGAACATGCCCAGAGCACCACAGCTATAGAGGCCCAGATCTACCACACCAGACAATACCCACGGTGTAGGCTGTGCAAAGAAGCTCCTGAGACAGTCCAACACATAACTTTGCAGGGTGTAAGATGCTGGCAGGAAAGCATACATGGAACGCCACAACCAAGTGGCTGGTATAGTGTACAGAAACATCTGTGTGCGAGTACGGACTGGAAACCCCAAGGTCAAAGTGGGAAACACCTCCAAAGGTGGTAGAGAATGATCGAGCGAAGATCCTGTGGGACGTCCAGATACAGACTGACAGAAGGTGATGTCAAACCAACCAGACATCGTGTGGTGGATAAAGAGCAGAGGAAGGCCGTTGTGGTTGATGTGTCTAGACTTTGTGATGGAAACATCAGGAGAAAGGAACATGAGAAACTGGAGAAATACCAAGGGCTCAGAGAAGAGCTGGAGAGGCCTGGAAGGTGAAGGCCAAAGTGGTGCCTGTGGTGATCGGAGCACTCGGGGCAGTGACCCCCAAACTGGAGGAGTGGTTACAACAGATCCCTGGAGGAACATCAGACATCTCAGTCCAGAAAGCGCCCAGTGCTAGGAACAGCTAAGATACTGCACCGAACCTCAAGCTCCCTGGACTCTGTAGAGGACCCGAGCTCAGAGATGGATGTGACCACCGCGGAGGGTGAGCAGGGAATTAAATTATATATATATATATATATATATATATATATATATATATAATATATATATATGCTCGCATAGCCACCAATACAAAGTAGCGTCTGTGGCATAAATTGGTTGGGATGATACAAGCACGCTCAAGGCAAAGCAAGAAAAGTTGACACGAGCAGAAACGTGTTTTTGCATTAGCTGCTCCTCTGAAGAAGCACAAGATACGTTTTAAGTTGCACATAAGCAGAAAACTGTAATGCTCTGCGTAAAAAAAACGTTAATGGACGTGTAATTACAAATGTCCGGTTCGCTCAGGTGTAAGAGCGTAGCATTTAGCATTTACACCTTGTTTACGCCGACGCTGTTTGAACACCTTTAATCCAGAAAGTCACGCTGCAAGAGTTCGACCCGTGTCCACTCGTCGTCCTCGGCCCGGACCGGGACTCACCCAGACCTAGCGCCTCCTCGTTGCAGCTGATGTCCCGCAGAGTTCGGACGGTCCTGCGCGCGGCCCCGGCCTCTCCGCACCGGGACACCAGAAGCGCCGTGATCTGTACGCGGGACCGGCCCTCCACCTCCGCGGCTCTGATGCGCGGCTCTACCCCGGAGTCCTGGAGCGCGAACAGGAATCTCTCGAAGTTCCTGCTCTCCAGGTCGTCCAGCGCGTGCAGGACGTGCGCGCGGCTGCTGTCCCGGGCCATTGCGGTTGAAAACAGGGGCTGCGCTCGGTCTGCGCGCTCTGGGGTCAAGCTGCGTCAGCTTTGAATGGAGGATGTTTTCCCGCGTACGCTTTCGGCCAGTGGGCAGTGCTGTGGGCGGGGCTTAAGACAAAGAACCAGCGGTGATGGAAAGTGAAAGTAAAAAGCTTTGTGTAGCTGCCGCCATAGGCAACTCTCATACCTTTAAGTTCACGTTTTGTAATATTCTCTTTAAAGACACAGTAAATAGATGAATATATTAAAAAGGCAACAAGCAGTTATAAATAGGACATTTCTTTGTAAATTCATGTTCATTTATTTCATATTTAATCACTTAAAATGCATATAAAGAGGGGGAACCTTTTATTTGTTCCGCTTGTGATTTTATTCAGGGGACATTTGACCTGCACTTCTCTGTCTGAGCCACGCATAGAACTATAATAAAACCTGGAAGATGGATCCAAAATGGCGCCCTGTTCCTCCCTGTGGCCTGAGCTCATTGGTGCATGACCCCAAAAAAATGTCTTACTTCCGCATTTACTTCCTGATACGGAGGCGGCCATCTTTGCTTTAGGGCACCACGTGACCACAATCCCCCATGATGCTTTGAGCGACGTGAACGACCAGCAGCTGCAGGTCTTTGTGTTAGCGTTAGCTTGTGTGATTGTAATTGTGTTCTTCATGTTAGACACACGTGAAGCGTCTGAAATGAAATAAAATACAACTTACAGGTGTCTCTAGTCGAGCCTTTTCCACGAGCTTCTGTTTGTATCGTCCGGCGGCTCGTTCGCGTGACTCACACATGTTTGTGTGGCGTCACTTCATATAAAAGCGGTAATTTCTGTGATTTTAGAAGCGGTAGAAAGAACATTTCCTTCTATTTTATTTAAATACCGATAATAATTCAGTCCTGTCTGTGATTATAATGTGCAATGATAGAAAAAGGCTGGTTCCAAGAGGCTGCAGTACCTCGCACGACCACTAATCAATCTGGGACACAGACAGAGGGTGGCTTATCCAGTTCATTTAATACATCCATGGAGCCACACGAGGCGCTGCTCTGATAAAGTGCATGAAGACGATGTAAACCAAGTGTTTCTGGAAGAAGATGTAAAATGTGAAGTGAATGAGGTCAACTTTAGTGTTGTTTTGTTGTTTTGTTGTGTTTATTTACTGTCGTCTTTGATCACGTGACGGCCGCGTGACTCAATTACTGTACAATAAGCCAATTAGAGAGAAAAGTGTAATGTAGCCTTTATTTATTCGTTATGTCTGTAAATTTCCTTGAGAATTATGTTTATAAGACTTGTTTTCAAGAGTTAATTTGAGTTTTGTATTTCTTTGTCGGCATCTGTGGGGCATCGTTTTCATGTTGAAGACTCGAAAATAAATGTCAGTTCAAACCAAAGTGTTAGAATTGTGTTCTCATGCAAATTGTTATTTATGTTTGCCTTATTTATTGTTAATGTTATGTAAATGTTTTATTTTCAAGGTTTTATCTGACCACTTCCTGTTCTGACCACTTCCTCTCTGTCTGATGTCGAGGCGGGAGTTGGTAGCTGTGTTGTTACTCCACGTTAAAATAAAGTGGCACAAAAGAAGCTAACAAGTGTCTGTTCTTATAAAAACATGTCTGAAGAAGAAGAGAATACAACAAACGCAACACAAAGAACGATTTTGAGCTCGATTAAACTCGAGGGGAGTGACACTTTGTGATTCAATTCATTTTAATAATAATAATAATAATAATACATCAAACTTGTATAAGCGCTTTTTGGACACTCAAAGACGCTTTACATAAACAGACAAAACAACATAAATTTACACAAAAGCCAGTTTGAACAGGTGATACAGTTGATACTTTAACTCCACATCTTTGAGAGCGGGTGTCTGTATCCACTACGTTTCTAAAAAGGACTTTGATTGTATCGTGTGTTTATTCCGGTTGCATAAAAATAAGTACCACGATGCATTAATTCCCTTTACATGAAACAAAGGCCACCGGAAAAGGTGTGGGCTGAAGGGTCACACCCTCCAACTTCACACAAACATTAAATACATTTTTACAGATCGTAGAAAGGGTTTCAGGGGTTGTCGCTGTTTGAAGATCGACGTTTCGACTTTTATCCAAAAGTCATTGTCAATCAGAGAGCTGGTCTGGGAACTTTTTTTTTACAGATGATTTTGCAAATTTATATCTACAACTCAAGCTACATTGTTATATTTTTTGACATATAATCGTGTTGAACAATAGAAAAGTAGAATGACTCCTCTTAAATTCATCTGACAGACCATTACACAGTTCTTTTACATTTCCTCTGACCATTTGTTTTTTGAACGTGTCCTCTCGGATCATATTTATCTGCCCTGATTTCAAACAGACAAATAATATTTACCAGCATAAGTTTTTTTACTTTATACACTAATAACGCTGTATTAAGACCGACTAAATCATGGAATTTTCGTGCTCTAATGCAGTGGTTCCCAACTTTTTTGTCTCGCGTACCCCCTAAGCTTTGTTTTACACTCCGAGTGCCCCTTAACTTGAGTTTCGGGCAAATAAATGGGTTTAGTAGTCAATTATTACTATTATATTTTTAATTTCAATTATACGTATGATCCAAGATACTCCAAAAGATGCTAAATTTACAACTAATATTACTAATATTCAGATAAAAGTACATTTCACCTTCAGTTAAATACCATGATACCATTCCAAGTGCCCCCTGGTCATTCCTCACGTACCCCTTGAGGTCCCCGTACCCCTGGTTGGGAAACACTGCTCTAATGTTAAGCCATGTCTGTTTTGTCGATTCATTGTTAGAGAATGACGGACAATCCTAATGGGTTTCTTTTGCAGAATAAAAATGTGATTTGATTTGATTTGTAGCTGTGCCCCCAAATTTCAACGCAACACGTCATATTTGGAACTAGAGAGCGATATAAAGTATACAACGTGGATTTGTTCAGGAAATACTTCATTGTGTGTCACATGGTCAATAGTCCTGGACGTTTGGTTTGTACGTGTTATGTGTGGCTTCCAGGATCATTTGTGATCTGTTGTTACTCCCACAAATGTCATTTCATGAACTCTTTCTAAAAGCACATCATCCGTTTTCACATCTGTATCATGTATTTGTCGGTTGCTGAATGTAATAGATTTTGTTTTTGTCACATTCAAAGATAATTTGTTTGCATTAAACCATCGTTTTATTTGATATAGTTCTCTTGTTACGTTTGTGAGACGCAGGTTCAGATATTCTCCAGGACAATATCCACCTTATTCTGCCCCGCCCACTTTTTGCCACAGATCACACTTTTGTTGTAAACGCACTTCTGTTTGACGAGAACTCCGTTAAAGCTAATGACGAACGAAGGAAAAGTCTGACGCTAAAATGTTACATAAAGTAGATTGATTTGTGTAAAATGTTTAATGAACACGAGCAACAACAAGTCAACAACGCAATGATTTCCTGAAAACGTATTTTTAGTCGAGTAGACAAAAATGTGACAAAAATGCAATTAAAAGTGACAAAAACATGGAAAAAAACAGAATAAAGTGACGAAAATGCGGCAATAAGTGACGAAAACGCGACAAGTGACGAAAATGTGACTAAATGAGTGACAAAAATGTGAGTAAAAGTGACAAAAACGTGACAAAAAAAACGAAGAAAGTGACAAAAACGTGACAAGTGACAAGAGACAAGAACGCAACTAAAAGTGACAAAAACATGACAAAAACGTGGAAAAAAATGAATAAAGTGACAAAAATGCGGCAATAAGTGACGAAAACGCAACAAGTGACAAAAATGTGACTAAATGAGTGACAAAAATGTGAGTAAACATGACAAAAACTAGACAAAAAACTGAAGAAAATGACAAAAATGCGGGGAAAAGGTGACGAAAATGCGACAATAAGTGACAAACAGGTGACAGTAAGTGACAAAAACACGAAAAGTCTCGCCGCTAAAATGTTACATAAAGTAGATTGATTTGTGTAAAATGTTTAATGAACACGAGCAACAACAAGTCACAACACAACGATTTCCTGAAAACGTATTTTTAGTCGAGTAGAACTTATTTTCTGTTGAGCTCGTCTGCTCCGTGTGAACTACAACGGAAACAAGACGGCGGAGCGTACGGAAACTTCAGGAATAAAGTGAATAAGGTGGTGTCGTCAGCGCATAGCAGTGGTTCTCAATCTAGGGGGCGGGACCCAAATGTGGGTCGTGAAATGATTTCCAGGGGTCTCCAGATGATGAGGAAAAACTGGAACAATAGAGTTAAACAAGGCCTGACACCTTCAAATGCAGCGGTGAAAGTATATTCCTATTTACAGCCTGTCCGTCCGTGGGAGTAGGATCTCTCCTTCACTGTGGTTCTCCCCGAGGTTTCTACTTTTTCCCGTGGGGTTTTTTGTAGTTTTTCCTCGCCACGAAGGAGAGTCAAAGGACAGGGGCATTCTGGGACAGTTATCTGAACTGCTTTTACCTGTGGCCCATCGAGGCAACTGTTGTTGTGATTTTGGGCATTATAAAAATAAATTGATTTGATTTGTTGGCCGATCAAATTCCTTTTTCTAGGTCTATATTCTCTAAATAAAATCAAACATTAGATTTAAAGCTAATTTATCACTTTGTGTGTTGCCTATTTTTGTGTCTGGGGTCGAATGTGAACTATTGTTATTTTAAGGCCGCAACTAAAAAAGTTTGAGAACCACTGACGTATAAGACGCTATTTAACTTCTGACACTTTACAAAGATCATTTATATATAAAATAAAACGTTTAGTCACCGACAGAGAGCCCTGGGGCATGACATCGACTCATGTCTGAATTTTCATTATTAAAGTGTACAACCGGCTAGTGAGAGATAAAGTGCTATCCACAGTAGAACGTGTGTTTTCTGATATAGTTTGAGGCGTTATATTTTAGCACATTCATGATTCTTTCTGACTTAGTTTCTCAAAACAAGCCATAAGCTTTTGAGCAAACAAGAAGATATAACAGAAACGTTGAAACTTTTTATGCTAAGTAAAAAAAAAAAAAAAAAAAAACTTTTTCCTTAAAGTGGATTTTTTATTTTTACTTAGAATAATCTTTTGTCCTGAAAACCACCAGGACCCGGACTGAGTGTAGACCTGGATTTAGACCTGGGATAGTCCTTTGTTTAGAGTCTTGGATTTCAGTCCTGGTTTAGACCTGGTTTTAATCCTGGTTTGTACCTGGTTTAGTCTTGGTTTTTAATCCTGGTTTAGTCCTGGTTCAGTCTCTGGTTTTAAACCTGGGTTCAGTCCTGGTTTTAGACCTAGTTTTAGGGCTTCCTGGTTTAATCCTGGTTTTAAGTTCTGGTTTAGTCCTAGTTTTGACCTGGTTTGAGTCCCTGAGATTTAGTCCTTGGTTATAGTCTTGGTTTTTAGTCCTGTTTTGAGGTCCTGGTTTAGACCTGGTTTGGAGGTCCTGGTTTAGTCCTGAATTCTAAGACCTGGTTTTAGACCTGGATTTGAGTCTAATGGTCTAAGACCTGGGTTTAGACCTGGTTTTCTGACCCACTAATGTAATCTGTCCCTCGGTGCCAAATCTGGAACAGACGCCCTCAGGACTTGTTTTGCCGCCCACTTCTTCGTCCCTCCTGGCTGGCGTGACTCCAAACACACGGCGCGCTCTTCAGACGCAGGCTCACCGCCTCCAGACGCAAACATGGCTAGACCCGGCGCAAAGGAGCGCATTCTGCACGCGCTGGACGACCTGGAGAGCGGGAACTTCGAGAGATCTCGGTTCGCGCTCCAGGACCCCGGGGTAGAGCCGCGCATCAGAGACCGGAGAAGTGGAGAGACCGGTCCCGGCGTCCAGATCACAAGGCGCTTCTGGTGTCCCGGTGCGGAGAGGCCGGGGCCGTGCGCCAGGACCGTCCGAACTCCTGCGGGACATCGGCTGCAACGAAGAGGCCGGACGAGCTGGGTGAGCGGCGCGGTGAGCGGTGCGAGTGAGCGGTGCGGGTGAGCAGGGTTGCGGTGTGAGCTGCGGGAAGTGCACTCTTGCCTCACTTTTTCAAATCAAACTTGTCGCTCATAAAACATATAGTGTCCATGCCGCGGTCTCCACTTTAAGAGTGAAAAATCTGCTCTATCTTTATGCGGATATTAGAGTATAACATAAACGCGAGACTATTTAGTTTGATGTAGATGATAAGAAGTATGGTTCTTATTTGTGATTTCGATGTCTTTGTTGTGGACTTGTGCCCTTGTATTTGTTTTCACGTTGTCGCTCACAGAAGCTGCAGCTCTGTTGAATTCGTCTTTTACATAAACCCGTATCCAGAGACAAACACAGATTATCTCGCGTGTAGATAATCAGGCCCCCGCCCCCCTCCGTCCAGTAAGCTTCTCCCGGGCGTCGCCGCAGAATTTCCCGGAAGAACGTACTCTTTAAGGCTGCTGTGCGCGCTCGTGCGGAGACATGGCGGCCAGAACGCTCGCTAGGGATCATCATCGCCGAAGCTCTGGAGGATCTGACCCCCGAGAACGCCTCCGACAAGTTCCAGCGCATGCGGCTGCGGGAGAGGAAGAGCGACGGCACGCCGCCTCAGACGCAACCCATCGTGGACGGGAAGAACGCCCTGCAGCTGTCGGACACTCCTCGTGGACACGTTCACCGCGGGTAAAAGCCGTGGCCAGTGACGCTGCGCAGGAGCTGCTCAGGGCCGTGGGCTGCTAAGCGAGGTCGCGGATGATTCACGGGTGAAGCGCGCTCCTTTACGCACGGCGCGCGTCCTCCGTGCGCGCACAGACGGTTTTGGCGCGTGCAGCTCCACCTCGAAGTATACTGTGTGTAATATGCGGAATTGTCTAAGCTGTGTTTACTTTTCACTTTCGAGTTCCTTTTACGTAACATTCGTAGTCACTTTTTCTGGTTTTGGCGGTCACACCAGTTATGAACCTGTGTGTCACTCTAGAAAAAATGAACTTAGATGAGTTAGGCAACGATCTATTTGTAATCTGAATTTCAGACGTTTTGACTCATGTTAAGATGAAGTTAAGACTTTTTATTTGATGGAACTAGATTATTTGACTCTTGTTTCAAACCGTTTCTGACTTGTTTCAACACATTATTTCTCATTTCCTGAGTCCAAATTACCTCTGTCACTGGGTTAAGATCATTTTACTTGTTCCCACTGACAAATGTATTTTCTTATTTTAAGCAACAAATCACTTGCGACTCATCATCAGCCAGAAAATACTTTGAAAACAGTGAAATATCCTGCATCACATCAGCAATTAAATCTCGAGTCAAAACTTCTCAAATCCCAGATAAATGATCAATTCAAGCCATTTTAAACTTTACAGATTAAGATTTTTGCTGCAGGAAGATAATTTGAAACAAGTCCAAAATAATCTAGTTCCATCACATAAATCGTCTCCTACTGAGTCTTAATCTAGTCAATATCGCTGGAGATCAAGACGTTTTTAACCTCATCTAGAAGTTCTTTTTGCAGTGTAAAACGTGTAGAACGTGGTAAACAGTACGAAAAGTGACCTAAACGTTTGACAGATATCAGAGTATATCAGTTACATCTTTGTACAATCACACGCTAAGTCACTTCTAATTATGTCCTAATGCAGTATATAAAGTCTCTATTGTTGTCCCTTTTTAATTGAAAATGCATCTGTTTAGAGTTATAGCAGTTGAATAAATAAAATGGATGGACCAGTGAATAAACAGACACAATATAACACAAAACATTTAAAAAACCAGGGTCATAACGTTTCAGGACTGAACTACAACCAGTGTTTCAGAGAATTGAAAGTGGATGGTGCTATATTTAGAATTAATCAATAATAAAAACACTCTTTAATTGTCTCTTGTTGTTAGATAAGATAAGATAAGATAAGATAAGATAAGATAAGATAAGATAAGATAAGAGATCCTTGATTTGTCCCACAATGGGGAAATTCCACTGTTGCAACACACATAAAGTTTAGACAGGAATGAAAAGAAATAGAGTGCATGCAATAAAAATAGGATAAATACTTACTAAACATGTGTAATAAAAATACAATATAAAGTATAAAGTGCACACTCTATTTACAGTAAAAATGGCAGACCAAAGTGGCTTAGAAGGTGTATGTTATATACAGTAAGTGACTATGGTGAGGGTAAAAAGTGTATTAAATAGTATGTTAAATTATATTGCACATGGTTATAACAGGTGACTGACACATGTTACAGTATTGCACATGATTATAAAGGAGTGAATGACTACTATGTTACAGTATTGCACATGATTATAGTGGGTGACTGGACACATGTTACAGTATTGCACATGATTATAGCGGGTGAATGACACATGTGTTACAGTATATGCATGCATGATTATAGCGGGTGACCTGTACACATGTTGGGTATTGCACATGATTATCACACAGGTGAAGATGACACATGTTAAGCAGTATTGCACATTATTATAGCGGGTGACTGACACATGTTACAGTATTGCACCATGATTATAGCGGGTGACTGACACATGTTAAGCAGTATTGCACATGATTATAGCGTGGTGACTGACACATGTTTACAGTATTGCTCATGATTATAGCGAGTGACTGGACACATGTTAAGCAGTATTGCACATGATTATAAGCTGGTGACTGACTACATGTTACAGTATTGCACATGATCTATAGCGGGTTGACTTGACACATGTTTACAGTATTGCACATGATTATAGCGGGTGACTGACACGATGTTACAGTATTGCAACTTTTTATGATTATAAGCGGGTGAATGACACGATGTTACAGTATTGCACATGATTATAAGCGGGTGAATGGACACATGTTACCAGTATTAGCACTATGATTATAGCGGGTGAATGACACATGTTACACAGTATTGCACATGATTATATGTGTGGTGGAATGACACATGTTACAGTATGTGCACATGATTATAGCGGGTGACTGGAGCACATGTTACAGTATTGCACATGTGATTATAGCGAATGGTGACTGGACTACATGTTACAGTATTGCACTATGATTATAGCGGGTGACTGACATGTTACAGTATTGCACATGATTATAGCGGGTGACTGACACATGTTACAGTATTGCACATGATTATAGCGGGTGACTGGACACATGTTACCAGTATTGCTACATGATTATAGCGGGTGACTGGACACATGTTACAGTATTGCGCACATGATTATAGCGGGTGACTGACACAAGTTACAGTATTGGGTACATGATTATAGCGGGTGAATGACATGTTACAGTTTTGCACATGATTATAGCGGGTGACTGACACCATGTTACACTGGTATTGCACATGATTATCACAGGTGAATGACACATGTTACAGTATTGCACATGATTATAGTGGGTGACTTGACTTACATGTTGGGCAGTATTTGCGCACATTACGATTATCACAGGTGAATGACACATGTTACAGTGATAATGGGTACATGATTATCACAGGTGACTGGACACATGTTACAGTATGTGCACATGATTATAGCGGGTGACTGACACATGTTACAGTATTGCACATGAGATTATAGCGGGTGACTGACACATGTTACAGTATTGCACACATGATTTTAGCGGGTAGGACTGATTAACATGTTGGCCAGTATTGCATACAATATTGATTATAGCGGGTGAATGACAATTATGTTACAGTGATTGCAACATACATGAGATTAGTAGCTGAATTAGAATGACACATGTTACAGTATTGCACATGATTATAGCGGGTTGAATTGGACACTATTGTTACAGTATTGCACACATGATTATAGCGGATGACTGACACATAAGTTACAGTATTTGCACATGATTATAAAGGGTGAATGACACAGTTACATTTTGCACATGATTATATGGTGACTGACACATGTTACAGTATTGCACATGATTAATATCACAGGTGAATGACACATTACGTTACAGTATTGCACATGATTATAAGTGGGTGACTGGACACTATGTTGGCCAGTATTGCACATGATTATCACAGGTGAATGACACATGTTAGCAGTATTGTGCACATGATTAATACAGGTGACATGACACTGTTGGCCAGTATTGCAGCAATATGATTATCACAGGTAGAATGACACATGTTACAGTATTGACACATGATTATCACAGGGTGACTGACACATGTTACAGTATTGCACATTAAGATTATAGTGGGTGAATGACACATGTTACCAGTATATTGCACATGATGGTATAGCGGGTGACTGACACATGTTACAGTATTGCACATGATTATAGTGGGTGACTGACACATGTTACAGTATTGCACATGATTATCACAGGTGACTGACACATGTTACAGTGTTGCAATATGATTATCACAGGTGAATGACACATGTTACAGTATTGCAACATGATTATCAATACAGGTGAATGACACATGTTAAGCAGTATTGCATTGAGTGATTATCACAGGTGACTGGACACATGTTACAGTATTGCAACATGATTGATAGCGGGTGACTGACACATGTTACAGTATTGCACATGATTATAGCGGGTGACTCGGGACACATGTTACAGTATTGCACATGATTATAACAGGTGAATGACACATGTTACAGTATTGCACATGATTATAGCGGGTGAATGACACATGTTACAGAATTGCACATGATTATGTATGGAGTGATCTGACACCATGTTACAGTATTGCACATGATTATAACATGGTGAAGCTGTGACACATGTTACCAGTATTGCACATGATTATAGTGGGTGAATGACACATGTTACAGTATAGCACATGATTATAGCGGTGACTGACAC
The DNA here is from genome assembly GCA_019453435.1 of Rhinogobius similis. Lineage (NCBI taxonomy): Eukaryota > Metazoa > Chordata > Actinopteri > Gobiiformes > Gobiidae > Rhinogobius > Rhinogobius similis. The sequence goes on from CM033626.1 coordinate 38,040,536, forward strand.
GCATGTTACAGTATTGCAGCATGATTATAGCGCGGATGACTGACACATCGTTAAGCAGTATTGAACATGAGTATAGCGGGTGACTGGACACATGTTACAGTAGTTGCGCACGCATGATTACTCAAGCGGTGAATGACACATGTTACAGGAGTTGCACATGATTGTTAATAGGTGAATGACACATGTTTTAGTATTGCACATGATTATAAGCTGGTTAGATGACACATATGTTACAGAATTGCACATGATTATAAGCGGGTGACTGGACACGCTATGTTACAGTATTTGCACATGATTATAGCGGGTGAATGACACATGTTACAGTATTGCACATGATTATAGTGGGTGAATGACACATGTTACAGTATTGCACATGATTATAGCGGGTGACTGACACATGTTACAGTATTGCACATGATTATAGCGTGTGACTGACACATGTTAAGCAGTATTGAACATGGTATAGCGGAATTTGACTGACACATGTTACAGTATTGCACATGATTATAAAGGGCGTATATGACACATGTTACAGTGTATTGGCACATGATTATAACGAGGTGAATGACACATCTGTTACAGTATTGCACATGATTATAGTGGGTGAAATGACACATGTTACAGTATTGCACATGATTATAGCGGGCGATGACACGCTATGTTACAGTATTGCACATGATTATAACAGGTGAACATTACATGTATTACAGTTATTGCACATGATTATAGCGGGTGACTGACACATGTTACAGTATTGCACATGATTATAGCGGGTGACTGACACATGTTACAGTATTGCACATGATTATAGCGGGTGACTGACACATGTTCAGGGCTAACAGTGTTCATTGTCCAAACGACATACACTCATACATTACACTTCTTAAAGCGGCTGTTTACGTTGCACATCAGGGGCCCGTTTTCTCATTTTGGATTTGTGTTTTCTTGTTTTCAGAGGAAGACGCCGAACACCTGCCCCGACCAGCGCCACCAGGACCACAGTCCAACTCGTCTCCTCGTGAGGACATTTAACAATTTAACCCAACGGCAGCAATCTGCACAGCAAAGGCTGAAGGAGCAGAGTCATATCAGTTACTATTAGGCTGGTAATAAAAGTGTTATATCGGTTATATTGAGGCGACGGTAATAGTGTTCCCTTATCGGGCTTATATTAGGCCCGATAATAGTGTCATATCAGTTATACTGTATAGAGCTGCTGAATAGGGTTCTATCTCGGTTAAATTGAGCTGGTAATAGTGTTATATTTGAAGTTATATTAGGCTGATAATAAGTGTCATATCAGTTATATTAGGCTGCTAGTAGTGTTGCCTATCAAAGTTATATTAGGCTGGTAATAGTGTTATATCGGACATGCATTAGGCTGATAATGAGTGTCACTGCTATCAGATTTATATTAGGCTATTAATTCAAGAGTTATATCGTTTAAATTAGGCTGGGTAATAGTATCACATCAGTTACCTATTGAGCTTTAATAGGGTTCTATCAAGTTAAGCATTAGGCTGCGACTGCAGCGTACATAGTGTTATATCAAATTATATTAGGCTGATAATAGTGTCATATCTAGATTGCATATTAAGCTTGCTAATAGTGTTAGATCAGTTTATATTAGGCTGGTAATAACCTGTATTATAACAAAGATTTATATTAAGGGCTGCTAATTAGTGTTATATCAGTTATATTAGGCTGGTAATAGTGTTATATCCAGTTATATTAGGCTGGTAATATTATTTATAACAGTTATATTAGGCTGGTAATAGTGTTATATCAGTTTATATTAGGCTGGTAATAGTGTTATTTATATCAGTTACTATTTAGGGTTAGTAATAGTATCATATCAGTTATATTATTAGAGCTGGTAATAGTGTTATATCGTAGTTACTATTAGGCTGCTAATAGTGTCATATCAGTTATATTAGGCTGCTAATAGTTTGTTATATCGGTTATATTAGGTTGGTAATAGTAACAAATCATTATAACAGTTATATTAGGCTGAGTAATAGTGTTATATCAAAGTTATATTAGGCTGGTAATAGTGTTATATCAGTTATATTAGGCTGGTAATAGTATCATATCAGTTATATTAGTTGGTAATAGTGTTATATCGGTTATATTAGGCTGCTAATAGTGTCATATCAGTTATATTAGAGACTGTCATAATAGTGTTATATGGGTTTATATAGAGATGGGAAACAGGTAATAGTATCATATCAGTTATATTAGGCTGCTAATAGGGTTCTATCAGTTAAATTAGGCTGGTAATAGTGTTATATCAGTTATATTAGAGGCTGCTAATAGTGTTATCTCAGATTATATTGAGGCTGGTAATAGTATCATATCAGTTATATTAGTCACTATTAGGGTTCTTATCAGTTAAATTAGGCTGCATTGTAATATTAGTGTTATATCAGTTATATTAGGCTGATAATAGTCGTCATATCAGTTATATTAGGCTGCTAATAGTGTTATATGTGGTTATATTAGGCTACAGTAATAGTATTATAACAGATTATATTAGGCTGCTAATAGTGTTATATCAGTTATATTAAATGGAAACTAAATAGTGTTATATCCAGTTATATTAGGCTGGTAATAGTGTTATATCTCCGGTAAGTATATTAGGCTGGTAATAGTATTATAACAGTTAAATTAGGGCTGCTAATAGTGTTACTTATCAGTTATATTAGGAAGCTGGTAACGAGTGTTATATCAGTTATATTAGGCTGGTAATAGTTATTATAACAGTTATATTAGGCTGGTAATAGTGTTATATCAGTTATATTAGGCTGGTAATAGTGTTATATCAGTTTATATTAGGCTGGTAATAGTATCATATCGGATTATATTAGGCTGCTAATAGTTGTTATATGAGTTATCTATTAGGCTACCTAGCCTAGTGTCATATCAGTTATATTAGGGCTGCTTTAATAGTGTTATATCGATTATAGTTTAGGCTGGTAATAGTATCATATCAGTTATATTAGGCTTTGCTAATAGGGTTCTATCAAAGTTAAATTAGGCTGGTAATAGTGTGTTATATCTAGTTATATTAGGGCTGGTAATAGTATCATATCAGTTATATTAGGCTGGTAATAGTAGTGTTATATCAGTTATATTAGGCTGGTAATAGCTCAATATTACACATAACAGTTACTATTAGGCTGGTAATAGTGTTGCCTATCAGTTTACTATTAGGCTGCTAATAGTGTTATATCAGTTATATTAGGCTGGTAATAGTATCATCATCAGTTATATTGAGGGCTGGTAATAGTGGTTATATTAAGATTTATATTTAGGCTGCTAATAGTGTCATATCAGTTATATTAGGCTGCTAATAGTTGTTATATCGAATTTATATTAGGCTGGTAATAATATCATATCAGTTATATTGAAGCTGGTAATAGTGTTATAGATTTGTTATATTAGGGCTGGTAATATTATTATACTGGTTTTATATTAAGGCTGATATAATAGTGTTGTATCAGTTATATTAGGCTGGTAATAGTTGTTATATCAGTTATATTAGGCTGGTAATAGTGTTAGAGTATCAGTTATATTAGGCTGGTAATAGTATTATTATAACAGTTATATTAGGCTGGTAATAGTGTTATATCCAGTTATATTAGGCTGGTAATAGTATTATAACAGTTATATTAGGCTGGTAATAGTGTTATATCCCAGTTATATTAGGCTGGTAATAGTATTATATCAAAGTTATATTAGGCTGGTAATAGTGGATATATCAAAGTTACTATTAGGCTGGTAATAAGAAAAGTTATATCAGTTATATTAGGCTGGTAATAGTATTATATCAGTTATATTAGGCTGGTAATGAGTATTATAACAGTTATATTAGGCTGGTAATAGTGTTATATCAGTTATATTAGGGGCTGGTAATAGTATTATAACAGTTATATTAGGCTGGTAATAGTGTTATATCAGTTATATTAGGCTGGTAATAGTATTATATCAGTTTTATTAGGCTGGTAATAGTGATATATCAGTTATATTAGGCTGGTAATAGTGTTATATCAGTTATATTAGGCTGGTAATAGTGTTATATCAGTTATATTAGGCTGGTAATACTATCATATCAGTTATATTAGGCTGGTAATAGTGTTATATCAGTTATATTAGGTCTGCTAATAGTGTTATATCAGTTATATTAGGCTGGTAATAGTATATATCAGTTATTCATTAGGCTGGTAATAGTATTATAACAGTTATATTAGGCTGGTAATAGTATTATATCAGTTATATTAGGCTTTAGTAATAGTATTGGCATAACAGTTGATATTGAAGCTGGTAATAAGGTGTTATATCTGTTTATATTAGGCTGGTAATAGTGTCAGTTATCAGTTATATTAGGGCTGGTAATAGTATCATATCAGTTATATTGGAAGCGGCTTGGTAATAGTATTATAGCACCAGTTATATTAGGCTGGTAATACAGTAGTGCTTCCATTGACAGCAGGGAATGTTTGAGCCTGAAACTGATCCAGAATTATCACGAGTTCAAACAATAACACAAAGAAGAGTTTATTCCACTCAAGAAAGTGGAGTAATGTGCTGCCTATGTGCAATTGAATCCCAAACAAAACATAGAACTTCTAGATGAGTTAAAACGTCTTGGTTTGACGTGATTTTAATCTGGATTTCTTTGAGCGATCTTTACTCGTCTCCACTGATCTTAACGAGTCAAAACGCTCTTGAGTCAGATGAATCCAAATGCATATTTGCATTCACTCTTCATTGTCGGTGCGTCTTTACATTAAAACTGTTGTTTTGTGTTCCAGTCCGATGTGCATGCACCTGTTTAGAGCAGTAAGTACAGACTCAGAGGTAGCTGTTGTATTATTAGATTGTTCTTTTGAACGTTTAACAATTTTGACCTTTTCAAAACCCATTCCTTAGCATCTGCCTTTTTCAAGAAAACTAATGTTACACTGCAAAAATGAACTTCTACATGGAGTTAAAAAGCGCTCTTGATTTCAGGATTTTAATCTGGATTTCCTGGGACGTTTACCTCGGTGGCGATCGGAGTTCAGACTTTCTTGATGAACTAGATTATTTGACTTTATTTCAAACATTATTTCTTATTTCAATCCAAATTATCTTCCTGCAGCAAAAAAAAATGTAAATCTGTAAAGTTTAAAATGGCTTTGAATTGATCATTTTTATCTGGATTTGAGAAGTTTTGACTCAATGAGATTTAATTGCTGATGTGATGCAGGATATTTCACTGTTTTTCAAAGTATTTCTGGCTGATAATGATCATAATTTTGCTTAAAATAAGAAAATACATTTACTGTCAGTCACTAGGGCAAGTAAGAAATTGAGTCTTAACCAGTGACAGATAATTTGGACTGAAATAAGAAATAATGTGTTGAAACTCCAGCTTCAGAAACGGTTTGAAACAAGTCAAATAATCTAGTTCCATCAAATAAAAAGTCTTTAACTCATCTTAACGAGTCAAAAGGTCTGAAATTCAGATTAATATCATGAAATCAAGACATTTAACTCATCTAGAAGTTCATTTTTGCAGTGTATATTTACAGTTCAAATAGCTGTTGAACCGTCGCTGTTTTAACCCTGTCTGTCTCTCCTCAGAGGAACACTTTGTGGACCGACACTTCCTACCACTGACCGAGCGAGTGACAAACATAAACCCCGTCCTGGACCGGCTCCTGCAGCAGAAGGTCCTGCTGCCGGAGCAGTATGACGAGGTCCGAGGGCTCAGGACCACGCAGGAGCAGATGAGGTTCTTGTACCGCGGACCTCTGAGGGCTGGAGGAACACGCAGCAAAGACGTGCTCCTGTCTGCGCTGGAGGAGCAGGAGCCGTACCTGATCCAGGAGCTGAGGGAGCGAGGGGGTTAGAGCTGCTCCTGTCTGCGCAGGAGGAGCAGGAGGAGCAGGAGGAGCAGGAGCTGAGGGAGGGAGGGGGTTAGAGCTGCTCCTGTCTGCGCGGGAGGAGCAGGAGGAGCAGGAGCTGAGGGAGGGAGGGGTGTTGGGAGAGTACTGCCTCCTGTCTGTGCAGGAGGAGCAGGAGGAGACAGGAGCTGGGAGGGAGGGAGTGGGAGTTAGAGCTGGCACTCCTCTGTCTGGGCGCGGGAGGAGCAGGAGCTGAGGGAGCGAGAGGGTTAGAGCTGCTCCTGTCTGTGCAGGAGGAGCAGGAGCTGAGGGAGCGAGAGGGTTAGAGCTGCTCCTGTCTGCGCGGGAGGAGCAGGAGCTGAGGGAGCGAGAGGGTTAGAGCTGCTCCTGTCTGCGCGGGAGGAGCAGGAGCTGGACTAAACCAGGACTAAACCAGGACTGAACCAGGACTAAACCAGTACTAAACCAGGACTGAACCAGGACTAAACCAGGACTGAACCAGGAAGGGACCTGGACTAAACCAGGACTGAACCAGGACTAAACCAGGACTGAACCAGGACTAAACCAGGACTACACCTGGAGGGTCGTTGCAGACCCTCCAGCCGAGCCAACAGCGCCTCCGTGTGTCCAACGCGAGGAACAACAGCTAAAATGACAGGCTTCATCTCAGTTCATCAGATTCGTCTTCTTTGGAGGAATAACTCTGTCGTTTCAACTCTGTCCAGCTTCATATCTTTCCTTTAAACCTTTTAAAACACTCATGTCATCGGAATATTCAAAACGCTGAAATACTGTGAAGCGATGTAGAGGATTTTTCAGTCTACAGCAATTTTAAAATACCTCGAAGTGTACAAGAAATGTTACTACGATTAGTTAAACTCAGGATCAGAAACGACGAGAAGAGAAAGTCCACTGTCCTGGCACTTTTATTTAGACTAATTAGTTGATTTTCCATTTGAAGTTATAAACCACATTTGAAATAAAGCTCAAAGTGCACATCAGAACATCCAAAAACAAACGGGCGACATATTTACAGACAATTAAAAGTGCCATGGACAATTGACACTGTGAAAGTTAAAAGGTCCGATAATGTAAAGGTATCAGACTCTTTTCAGAGGTTTCAACTCTTCCTCCAGTGCTATTTTGGGCCTTCGCATGTTAGTGCCCAAAGTGGTTTTTTGATTGATTCCCTCTGCTTGTTTTCTACTCAGAGAACTGTCTTTTCCGGTCCCCCTCGGCTTGAGCAGCAGACGGGGGCTCCTCAGTAAAGATGATTTACGGTGTTGTTAAGCCACGCCTCCAGGAAGTAAGCAGCCAAGAATAAAAACAGCTAATGTCGCTAATGCTACAGTGCAATTACACGATGGATACTTGACAGATAGAAGAGTTAGCTTGTTATTTATCAAACGGGCACGCCTCCGTGGTCGCAGAGGCCCTGGAGCACGCCAAACTCCAGGTCAGATCCAGGACGAAGTACTGGACTCAGCACGTTAATCACCGTCAGGACCAGAAAATGTTTATTCAGTGTTTGTGTATCGCTGTTTACCGGAGCACACGGCACATGCACCATCTCCACTACAGGGGAGGCACGGGTTGGGCGGGGGAGGCGCGCGGGTTGGGCGGGGGAGGCAGCCTGCTCTTCTCTGTCCGGAGGTCAGATCTCAGAGTGAGCCAAGTTTGCTTTTTGCAGGAGGGGGCCAGTCCAAGAAATGGGTGTTTTTTTAAACTGTTATGTTATGGATATTACACAACGAGAAAATGTATCAACAAAGCCCTTAGAATAGACTGTGTGAAGGGGAAAAGAGCAGAATATGGGACCTTTAAAAGAAAACTTAATTTAATATTAATAATTTTGCAGAGAAGAAACGCAATTCAGAAAATCTGTGAACACGAGCTGCCTCCAGGATGGACACTTTTACATTTGTAGAAACATATTTTATATCATTGGTGCTGTGTTTGTGGGACCAAAATACTGCGTGTAATAATAGAAGTATTTTAGTTTATCGTCCACACTCTGAACCTCAGGAGAAATAACGTTTTATATAAAACCGGATGAAAGGGATTTTTAAACCAAATTGTATTGGAATTGTGCATGTATTTTTATTCACATTTTAAAGGATTCAACTTTATAATGTTTTATTTTTACATGTTGTTAATCCGCTGGGACTGAATGAAAATGTTTGGGTCAAAAAAATATGGAATATTTATGAATTTAAGGGGATTGTTTTATCACATTTATGGAGATTTTTGGGCAAAAAAGTTGGCTAAATTGTGAAAAATAACCTGGAAAGTTTAAATAAATAAAACAGTTTGATGCTTTTATGGTTCGTTTGTTTGTTTTACTTCTTACTCCTTACTTTAAAAGTTCATTTGAAAGAGGTAATTTATTACTTTAAAGTGCGTATGAGCGGTTTTAATAATTTTCTAATTTTGATTGATCTAGTTTTACACCAATCAGGTTGTAGTTTGTGGAGAAAAGTTGAAAAATCTGTTGAAAATGACAGGAAGTAAAACAATTATGACATCACAGTGGGCGGAGTCGATCCATTCAAAAGTTATGCATAATTTACCCAAAATAAACAACTTATTTAACCCTCAGAACATTAAAAAAAAAAAAGGCGTTCACATGTAATTTGAGTTTTAGCCCAGTCAGCGAGGTTTGCAAGTGTGATGTCATCATTTACAACCAGGAAGTGATGTTACAAAACTAAAATTAAAAAATCTTATATTAATAAATTGTGACGAAATGTATCTTTTATTTTTTTAACTTTTTTTTTCAGCAAAACTTTTAATTTATTCATTCCACGAGTCGTCCAATCTGTCATCGGCACTTAAAGTAGATTTTTAAATGTGATACTTCTACTTTATTTTGGTACTTTTTTGCTCCCGTTCGTCAATTTAAAGTCCATGTGACCAGGTTTGACGACACATTTCACTAAAACGCAGTGAACGTGATTATATTTAAGATTTGACTAAACAGTTTGCTCATTTGTCTCCAGTCTGACAAGTTTGTGTAAAGTTTATAATGTCACTTCCTGGTTGAACTTGAGCACAAATATGACACAGTTAGAGGTGATTCCACAACTGTTACCAACCAGCAACCAGACTGTAAACAAGGACCAACGCCCACATACATGACACAATAGTTAGAGCTGACAAATAATAATCCCTGATAACATCACCATGTCAAACTTTTGTCACTTATAGTTGAGTTTGTGTTGCTTTTAGTTGTGTTTTTGTTTCTTTTGGTTGTGTTTTTGTCTCTTTTTGTCTCAGTTATGTCACTTTCAGTTGCGTTTCTGTTGTGTTTAGTCACGTTTTTGTCAATTTTAGTCACGTTTTCGTCGCTTTTTGCTTGTCAGTTTGTGTAAAGTTTATAACGTCACTTCCTGGTTGAACATGAGCACAAATATGACATAGTTAGAGGTGATTCTACAACCGTCACCATAGCAACCAGACTGTAAACAAAGGCCAACGTCCACATAAATGACACAAAAGTAATGATTTGACAAATAATAATAATACCCAACAACGATTTTTGTTGAATGAAGATTTAAACCAGTGGTTCCCAACCTTTTTTGTGATGAGTTCCCCCCTTTGTCTCAACTTAACTAAATAATAAGCAAATAAATGGGTTTACTACAGTTATTACTATTATATTTTTTGTTTTAATTATATTTATGGTCCAAGATGCTCCAAAAAGATGCTAAATTTACAACTAATGACACTTTTTATTCAGATAATTTAGAAATGATTCCTCCCTGGTAACAGCTCATGTACCCCCTGGGGCCCCCGTACCCCTGGTTGGAAAACACTGGATTAAACTGTCAAAAAAAAAGCCAGTCGTCTGTAAATAGTCTTTGCGTTTTCGATGGCGCGTCACTTTTTGATGACATCACAGGTGGGGGGATTCTGTTTTAGAATTCAACACGACTTCCTGTCATTTTAAACCTTTATTTTTCAAAATGTCTTCACAAACTGCAACTTCACAGATGTAAAAGTATAAAAATAAGTATAAAAGATCTGTTTACCACAGGTTTAATCTGACCAATCTAAGTATCATTAGAACACATTTCGAGGACCTTCATTTAGACTTTAAACGGAGATGAAGGTCAGAAGTGTCTGTTTAAACTTTCACAAAACACTTCGGGCTCGTCCGGGATTTGAACCCGGGACCTCTCGCACCCTAAGCGAGAATCATACCCCTAGACCAACGAGCCACGTGACCCTAACGTACATTATTTGAAACAGAGACTGCCACGTCGTACGGACTGAACTGTGGAAGTTTATTTTACACGACAACATTGTTGTATCATCAAGTAATAGCCACTGGATATAACGACCAAAGCTTGAACACTGCTGTTTGAAAAAGGACAAGCCCAGACCGAAAGAACA